>CAIGQQ010029607.1:2226-13274 GCA_903798035.1 Danio albolineatus
TAGATAGATAGATAGATAGATAGATAGATAGATAGATAGATAGATAGATAGATAGATAGATAGATTAAAGTGCTCATCATTGTTCTTTTCTCCTGCTCTTGGTTTATTGATGATGTTTTGATAATGATTGTCAGAGTTGGACATTGTCAGACTTATTATACGGCTACTTAAAAAGTAACATGAAGTATTAATACATAGGTCTGAAAAATTAATTTGACTGTGACTGTGACAGATGGTCTCATAGCTGAGAGTCAAACTAACACACACACAGACTCACTCTCTCTCTCTGTCTCTCTCACACACACAAACATACGCTGAGACACACTCACTGACACAAACACATTCAATTACACACAGAGAGACTGAAACATCTTAACAAATAGCAAGTCTATGTGACCTTTGACCTTTTGCTGACAGCAAACTGTGTGTGTTGAACAGAACAAAAGCTCCCCGTGGAGACTAAAATATATATTTATGAATTATAGATTTAGTTTTGTTTGTTTTGCTCTGTTAGGTTGATGTCCATGTATATCAGAGTGACGTGATGGTTTTACTCTGCATGTGAACTCCTGGACTTCTGCTTGTTAATATTTATCATTTCTGATGTCTGGATCTTGTGCAAATGAGTTTTAATGATTAGTAATGGTCTTGAGTGTTTTGTGCATGTGAATGATCTCAGTGTGAGTCGTTATGTCGGACAGAGATGATGTCTGGAGATTGGACCATTTAATAAATGTTTATTACCTATGCATATGTGTTTTGTGTGCACGGCACGTACAGTATGTGTTTATATGTTGCAGGCATATCTAAATGTGTGTGTGTGTGTGCATGTGTGAAATATTATGGATAAATAGAAAGGATATTAAAAGATCCACACTCTGAATTAGGTTTGTAAATGAATCATGTAAGTTATGCTTTCTGACATTCATTTGTTTGAATAATGGTGCTCTTCTGCGGGCTCCATGTGGTGTTATGAATTAATCTAATGGTGTGAATCAATATCATATACAGTATGAGGCGAAGCCACAAATGAAAACAACATTATGAGCTGAAGATTGAATAGAGTCATCATGAGCAGAGATGGCAGATTCATGAGGATCCGTCATCAGCGTTTCCTCCTGTGTGTGCATGTTTCTTCATGCAGATCTCTCTGATATCTTCCTCCACAGTTTGACATTGAGTTTGTCTCTGGTTCTGTGCTGTGCAATCAAACAAACATCCTGCAAACATCAGACAATCACTGAGAATATTCCTCTTCCTGTGGATCCTGAAGCTCCTGGAAGTCTTTTACGGTTGAAACCAGTTAAAGATGCAGAAACACACATGAAATGATGCTCTATTGTAAAATAAATATTAAAAGTTTAAATAAAATAGAGGGTATTATAGCACATTTTACAGGAAAACTCTCTTTTTCCATATATACCCACATAGCAAAATATCTCTGGCCCAGCTCTGGCCCACATGCTGCAGTGAATTATGATACATGACTGGACCACGTCTGGCTTCCAGACAACGGCCAAATATGGATCAAATTTGGGCCAAGTTAATAACCCATAACTGGGCCTGAATTGGGCCAGATACAGTATGTTGGTGAGTCACAGTTACAATGAAATTGATAAACCCATGAATCATTGCGCTTTAGGCATGCTCTGGGCATGCTTTTTCTCGAAGCGACCTGATTGGTAGAAGTTTTTCTTTATTTGAAAATTTTATCTGGGCCAAATACTATATTTTACAGCTGGCCCAAGTTCTGTGTGCCACCTTAAAGACGGTGCCACCCCTGCCAAACCAGGGCTATTTTTGGCCCACATACTGTATGCCAGTGCCGGATGAATGTCTGCTGTGCCAGATTTATGCCAAATCTGGGCCAGAATTATTTTCTACAAGGGTATATAGAATAGAATAAAATAGAATAGAATAGAATATTGGTTGGTTGATTGGTTTATTGATTGGTTCATTGATTGATTGGTTGGTTGATGGGTCATTGATTGGTTCATTGATTTATTGGTTGGTTGATTGGTTTATTGATTGATTCATTGATTGATTGGTTGGTTGATTGGTTTACTGATTGATTGGTTAATTGGTTGATTGGTTGGTTGATTGGTTCATTGATTGATTGGTTGGTTGATTAGGTCATTGATTGATTAGTTGGTTGATTGGTTTGTTGATTGGGGCATTAATTGATTGGTTGGTTGATTGGTTTGTTGATTGAGGCATTAATTGATTGGTTGGTTGATTGGTATATTGGTTTATTGATTGGTTGGTCGGTTCATTAATTGGTACATTGATTGATTGGTTAGTTGGTTAATTGGTTGATTGGTTTATTGATTGGTCATTGATTGGTTGGTTGATTAGTTCATTGATTGATTGGTTCATTGATTGATTGGTTCGTTGATTGGGTCATTGATTGGTTGGTTGATTGGGTCATTGATTGATCGGTTGGTTGTTTGGTTAGTTGATTAGTTTGTTCATTGATTGATTCAGTGATTGGTTGGTTGATTGGTTCATTGATTGGGTCATTGATTGGTTGGTTGATTGGTTCATTGATTGATTGGTCGTTTTTTTTTCTTTGGTTTAGTTATTGGTTGGTTCATTGATTGGGTCATTGATGGTTTGGTTCATTGATTGGTTCGTTGGTTAGTTGGTTGGTTGGTTGGTTCGTTAATTGATTAATTGATTGGTTGAGTGATTGGTTGGTTAATTGGTTCATTGACTGTGTCATTGATTGGTTGGTTGATTGATTCATTGATTGGTTTATTGATTGTTGGTTAATTGATTGATTCACTGATTGATTGATTTGTTTAGTTTAGTTTGATTTGTTTAGTCTAATTCGAAGATTGTGCAGTTGTTTATTAGTCACATTGAATCAAAATAAGCAGTTAAATCCTCTGTTCTGTTTGTTTTCCTGACTAGAAAGCATTGGATTGGTCAGAAGATGAGAAACTGAAGTAAGAGGTGGCGTGAAAAAAATCATTGACCTTTAGGCAGAAGTGACATACTGCAAGCTTTGGATGTTTAAATCAGTTTTATATTTCCTCAACACTATTTTTGCCATTGTGTTGGAGCACACTAGCTTTCCTGACATAGATTCCCTTAAAACAAACTGACTGAAACTAACATCTAAAAAATGTGTACAGAACCTTTAATCATACCATTCTGATGCTAATGCGTATGTTTGTTTTTTTCTCAGCTTCATCCACAGAATATGCCACCATGAACCTCACACTGAGCGCCGAGCCTGGACTCTTCCTGACCAACAGCTCCCCTGGGATGCGAGCCAATCCGGTCACAGCATTCATGTCGCATGACCTCCATCCAGCCAACGATTCGCTCCCGCTCCCTAACATCAGCCAGTCTCCCAGCGTGTTTTCGGACCCGCTTGGCGGCCATAGCGTCCTGCAGGTGGTAATGATCGCGTTATTGTGCGGATCCATCTCTCTGCTCACCGTCATCGGGAACACACTCGTCCTGCTGTCCTTCAAACTCAACAAACAGCTCAAAACCGTCAATAATTATTACCTGCTGAGCCTGGCGTTCGCTGACCTCATCATCGGTGTGCTCTCCATGAATCTATACACCACCTACATCATCACGGACCAGTGGGCGCTGGGAAACTTTGCGTGCGATCTGTGGCTGGCCATTGATTACGTAGCCAGCAATGCATCAGTTATGAATCTGCTGGTTATCAGTTTCGACCGCTATTTTTCAGTCACGCGTCCGCTTACTTACAGAGCAAAGCGGACTACTAAGCGAGCAATGACTATGATTGGTTTAGCCTGGTCCATTTCGTTCATCCTATGGGCTCCTGCTATTCTCTTCTGGCAGTATTTCGTCGGAGAACGGACGGTTGAGCCGGATAAGTGTTACATTCAGTTCATTTCAGAGCCGATAACGACGTTTTGCACAGCGATCGCCGCGTTTTACCTGCCGGTGACCATCATGACTGTGCTTTACTGGAGGATCTATAAGGAAACGGAAAACCGTTCCAGAGAATTAGCAGGATTGAAAGCATCTGGGAATGTGGAGGAAGAGTCTGTGGTGGTCGTTCCTCAAACGGGAAGCTCTCGAAGCCACAGCAGCTACGAGCTCCAACCGGCCGCTCCGATGAGGAAAAGCAAAACAAGGCGACTGTGGTTTTGGAGTCGGGGAGATGTGGAGCGCAGCAGTAGCGACAGCTGGAATAATAACGAAACTGGCGTCTCTATCGATCAATCAGATGACGACGATGAAGAGGACGCCGAACACATCTATACCATCGAGAAGCAAGATTTAGAGGCGAAACCATCCAAACTAGGAGTTTCAAAATCATCCACTCTGGACTCCAAAGATCAACCTGGTAAATCCGCACGCAAGACCAACAAGCGTAAGAAGCTGTCGCTGGTGAAGGAGAAAAAAGCAGCGCAGACTTTGAGCGCCATCTTGTTGGCTTTCATCATCACGTGGACGCCGTATAATATTATGGTGCTTCTGAATGCTTTCTGCGATGGATGCATCCCGGAGACGCTTTGGGCTTTGGGGTATTGGCTGTGCTACGTCAACAGTACGGTAAACCCCATGTGTTACGCGCTCTGCAATAAAGCTTTCCGCACCACCTTCAGGTCGATCCTGCTGTGTCAGTGGAGGAAGAAGAAAGTCAACAAAGCACAGATCCAGCAGAGAGCGCCGGCCGCCACCTACCGCAAACACACTCCTGCTGAAGCCTAGACTCACTGATATATGGAAATATATGCAAATTATACATGACATACATGTTCATATTTGGATTGCACATATATAAAGTCTGTCACATATGCAACATATATTTCGAAATAATGCAAAAATGGGCACTTTCATATGTTTTTTTTTTTTTTTTTTTTACTACATACAAACAGCTGAAGTCAAAATTGTTAGCTCTTCTGTTAAATTTAAATTCTTTTATATAATATATTATAACACATTTCTATACATAATAGTTTTAATACAAAGTCTAAGTCTTTAATACTTAGTCTAATTTCTAATAACTGATTTCTTTTGTCTTTTTCATGATCAGGGATGGGCAGTATTTATGATACATGCGTTTCAAATACATATTTTAAATACAAAATGGTACACATTTGTACCTAAAGGGTCCGTATTAATACCTCAAGGGTTCATAATAGTACCTAAAAAGTACAAAAGTGTAAATTTTTAGGTACTAATATATACTTTTGAGGTATTAATATGGACCCTTTAAGTGCAAATGTGCACCCCAGTGACAGCTCGCGTAACTTTATTTCTGAGGCCCCGTTTACACTAGTGTGCTTAGTTTTAAAACAGCATTTTAGCATGAAAACGATCCGCGTCCACACTAGCGTTTCACCCAGCGTTTCTGAACATATCTCCGTCCACACTACTCCACCACAAGCGTATATCACGTGACCATTCGCATACTCTGGGCATGCGCGTTCAAGTATAAACAGGAAGCATGTGTCTCGCTCGGCATTTGGTTATTGTTAGTCAACAAACGCCGGTTGAACGATGAACGCGATGGCAAAGAAAGCAAGAGAGGTCTTTTAGTGGACAGACGACGAGGTCGAGTTGTTACTTAAAGTAACAAATGAATATAAAACATCCATGGCTATCGAAAATACAGTGTTTACAGTGAAGGCTGGTCTGCCGTCTGCCGGTGGCGTTATAGTCATGTGATAGGGGCTTGACGAATAAGGGAAGGATACGCAACGACCCAAAAGCCCCAATCGAGTAGTGAATCTCAGCAGCCACGCCTCCGTTTTCAGACGTCTCCGTTTCCCCCATCCACACTGAGACGCAGCAGCAGCGCTTTAGAATGAACATGGCCTCTCCAGCGTTTCCAAAACGCTCCGTTTTCAGGACTCGAAAACTCCGGCGTAGTGTGGAAGGACGGCGTAACCGTAGCAAAACTTATGCGTTTTAAAACGAAAACACATTAGTGTAAACAGGGCCTAAGAGTGTTTAAAAAAAACAGAGTTTCTTATCTCAGTATCTTCATCTTGAAGAATCACCCCCCCCCCCCCCCCCCCCTACTCCCCCTCCTTTCCACATGGGCGACACGGTGGCCCAGTGATTAGCACTGTTGCCTCACAGCAAGAATGTCTCTGGTTAAAGTCCCTACTAAACTAGTTGACTCTTCTGTATGGAGTTTGCTCATTCTGCCCGTGCTCGCGTGGGTTTTCCCTGAGTCCTCCGGTTTTGTCCTACAGTAAATTGAAGATACCAAATCGATACCATACACCAGGGGAGCCCAAACTTTTTGTTATGAAGGGCCAAAAAACAAACTTGATTGAGGCTTGTGGGCTGAAGGTAAACATAGTTGCCATGGCTAATTTCCTAATTTATTTTGAAATATTCAAGAATGACTAGAAAACTTTGCTTTATATTAACTAATACAGCATTTTTTACATTTAAATAAAATGTACATTCAAATAAACTCAAAATAAACTTGTTACAGTAAAAACAAAACAATCTTGTTTATAACAGAAGTACACTAGTTGTTACCTTGATTTGCTCACCGATGTCTTCTGCACTGTTCTCTATTCATCGAGTGACAATATTTACATTTTTTTTTTTAAATCTGATTGTTTAACAACATTAATTGGAGCAATTAATTTGAGTTAGCTTTTTTTGTAACTCAGCAATAAAATACAAAAAAATGTTACGTCAAATTAGAAATGACGATCTCTGTGTTAAAGGAATTTGCCTCCATCTTTCTTGCCCACATTCTCACTCTCCTCACAGATGGGATGAGCCAAATCAAGCTTACAATGGGCCAACTTTGGGCATCTCTGCCATACACTCTATATATATATACAAATCTGTAATTCCAATAGTTGAAAGAATATATACATATATAAAAGCAGCCGTTTTTGCATTATTTCAAAATATATGTTTTATATGTCATTTTATGTATGTGAAATCCAAATATGGACTTGTACCTCATATGTAATTTGCATATAAATTTCCATATATCAAACTCTGTATGGAGATGAAGGCTGTGTGTGTTTTTCAGAAGGGCTGCTTTGTTTGTACAGTATTAATCAAGCACCTTGCTGACTCTGTACATATGAACCTCATCAGACCAGACCTGATCGTTCCTGTACTGGTGACGTACTGTAGGTCCTGCTGAAATAGCATTATTTCAAGTATTTAAAGGGAAAGTTCACACAAAAATGTAAGCTCGGTCATACTCACTCTGTTGTCATTTCCAATTAGTAAGTATTTTGGTCATCTACGAAATACCAAATTAAGATATTTTTGATGAAATCTAAATAACTTTTCTGACCTTCTATTGAAAGTCTTATGACTAAGTGTTAATTTTATTAACAAAAGTAACAGAGAAATCTGTTTGTTGCCTTTCGCGTGACACAAACAGAAGCTTAAATGTGCTCGCTCTGATCTCCTTGTCTAATAAATAAAAAATTAGAACAAAAATGTAGTCAAAATTATAAAAATTAAAGGTGCTGTATGTAAGTTTTTGACTCTTCTGAAGCATTAAAACACCATAATATGATTGCAGATGTTTGAGAAACATGTTCAGTGAACATTCTAGTTCATCTGAAAAACAATCCTGACGATATATCAGATATTCTGCTTTGAAAATGTGTTTTTCGTGCTGAAATGCTGCCTTTGTTTTGGTCATTTTAATAATAATAATAATAATAATAATAATACATTTTATTTGTAATGCGTTTTTCTTAAACTCAAAGCGCTACAAGGCAAGATACTAACAATACAAGGCAAGCAGAACAGCACAACAATAAAAAGATGCAATAAAACAATAAAAAATATGAACCACAAAATAGAATAAAAAGTTAACAAATTGATCGTCCTAAGTTAAAAGCAATGCTAAAAACGTGAGTCTTAATAAGTTTCTTAAAACAGTCAAGATCGTTGGAATTCCTATAGCTAATGGGTAGTGCATTCCACAGCTTAGGCGCACTGTATGAGAAAGCTCTGCCACCTATGGTCTTGAGTTTACAGCGTGGCTGATACAGGGTAAGTCTCAATGCCAGGGATTTTAACCCGCACAATGCCACTTTAGCCAATTATATTTCAGCACCCCGGGTTGCCTTGGTGTGATTCATTCAGTCATGATGGCTCTGAAAGCATGCATCCATGACCGAAAAGGCTACCTCCGGTGGACAGTAGAAGACTCCGAAATGAGCCGCAGATTCAGAGTTCCACATGAGATGGTTATTAATTAGCAAATAATATAAATGTTATGAACAAAAGCATTAGGTGAGCAGGTGACATTGTAACCCTGTGTCCTAACAACACGCTACTTGACTTGCAGTGATAAGCAGTTTAGCTGTTTGCTCCAAACGAAACATGGCAGAAATTTAAATACAGCCCTTCAGAAGCACAGAATAGTGCACTCGCAGCACTCCTGCAAAATGGTAAGGGTTACAATCTAATTAATACAGATTAAACCTCTTTAACATTATTAAATGTAGATGCTGAATCACTGATATGTGTTGGTTTGCACTGAGTCACAGTTCTAAAGTTCAATTTCAATCGGTTTATTTTATTCTCTATATCTGAGGTGATCTGCTGCTGCTTTCAGTATATGGCGATAAATGTCATGTAAAATGGCATTCAAACTCACATTATTAGCATTTAACACTAAATAAAGCACATGAGGTGTACCTGAGCTGATCATTGTCATTTATCTTGTTCAGCTGTGAGAAATAGCTGTTTCTGAAATATCAATTCCAGGTGTTGGTTAGGACAAAAACTCCTTTTAGTATGGAAAATATTTCTTCTATCACATGCGTTGCTTTTAATTATAACACGATTTAAATCAGTCTTCGTTAGTGTTGTCAATCTGGCAACCTGCTCTAGCGCGTTTTAAACTAGGGGTGCAATACCTAGTTCAACCACTGGGTGTCAAACTTACAACTTACATACTGCACCTTTAACCAACAGTAATTTTAATCAGTAAAATTAGTTTACTGATTACCACTGCATCACTTTGCATTCATTCATTAAATTTTCAACTCATTTTCAATGTATTTAATCCACTCATTTAATGAATGAACAGCACAATGCTGTGGATTACAAACTACTGCTGGTTCATTCTTATATTTTTTACTACATTTGTATTTGGAGCATGCACATCCAGTCATGTTACTGGCACAGCAGACTTGTCTTTATGGTCACACTTTACAATAAGGTTCATTAGTTAATGTTAATTAATGCGTTTTCTAACATGAACAAACTATGTACAGTACATTTACTACAGTATTTGTTCATGTCAGTTAACAAAAATACAGCTTTTCATTGTTAGTTCATGTTAACTCACGATGCATTAGCTAATGTTAACAAGCATGGATGTTAATAATGCATTAGTAAATGTTCAATTATGATTAATAAATGCTGTTCAAGTGTTGATCATGATAAGTTCATGTTAGTAAATGCATTAACTAATGAACCTTATTGTAAAGCATTACCGTCTTTATTTTTTTGAATACTTTTATAGGTAAGACTCCTCATCTGGGATCATTCAGAGCGAAACACTGAGCTCCACATAACCTTGATTTAGTTTACACTATATATAAGACAGAAATAAATCTGAAATGAAAAGAGATGAGTAAATCATCAGCATTTTATTTGTTTTGCTCTGTAAGTGAACTAATCTTTTAAGGGCTCATCATACTGTATTAAATCAGTCACTTTATCCAGCTTCTCATTCAAAAAGTCTCACAACTGAAGTAAAAACGAGTTATGTTTTGACTAAATAGGGACAAAAGTTGCAATAAAAGTGCGCACAATATGAGCGTTCTGAATGTTCTCTGCTTGTCCTTGGCTTTTGTCAAGCGAATGTTACTTTTAAACATCGTCTGGATGTTCTGACACTAGTAGTAACATGTAAAAAATGTGCTCATAACCTTGGTAGAGTGTTAGCAGGAAACATTAAAAAGGACAACAGATGTCAAAACATGATGTAAAATCCTCACAGCTTTACTGGGGGACGGCAAACATTTTGTTCACAACGTGAGGTTGATCATTACGCAGACCAGATCGGGAAAGCACAGCTCATGTTGTGTGCTTTTTATCTCTGTTGTGATTTTTACAGACTTTATAGTGTTCAGGCCTTTCTTGCAACTTTTGGTCTCTTTGGATTATTCTTGGTCTGTTTGAGTCGAGTTTAAAGGGATATTTCAGCTGAAAATGAAAGTTCGTCATCAGTTAATCACGTGTTAAACATCTCCTCGAGTTTCTTTCTTCTGTCCAACACAAAAGAAGATATTTTGAAACATGCTGAAGCTGGCACTCATTGACTTCCATAGTCATTTTGTTTTTCCTACTATGGAAGTCAATGGGTGCCAGCATTCCTCGAAACTGAAGATAGTCAGTAAATGATGAGGTAGTTTTGATTTTTGAGTGAACTATCCCTTTAAATGACACTTCACTTTCACTCCTCTGGGTTGTGTGTTTCATTGGGGTTTATGGTGGTTGTGATGTGATTTTACTGTTAAAACAAAGCCTTTGTGAATGTTTTAGAAATCCATTTACAATATCTGAACGTGGCCTCACAGTGGTGCAGTGGGTTGCACAATCACCTCACTGCAAGAAGGTCGCTGGTTCAAGCCTCGGCTGGGTCAGTTGGTGTTTCTGTGTGGAGTTTGCATGGTCTCCCCGTGGTTGCGTGGGTTTCCTCCGGGTGCTCCGGTTTCCCCCACAAGTTCAAAGACATGCGGTGAATTGGGTAAGCTAAATTGATCCTAGTGTATGTGTGTGAATGAGTGTGTATGGGTGTTTCCCAATGATGGGTTGCAGCTGGAGGGCATCCGTAGTGTAAAACACATGCTGGATAAGTTGGCGGTTCATTCTGCTGTGGCGACCCTGGATTAATAAAGAGACTCAGTTGACAAGAATATGAATGAATAAATGAATGAATGACTGAATAAATGAATGAGTGAATGAATGAAAGAATAAATGAATGAATGAATGAATGAATGAATGAATGAATGAATGAAAGCAAGAATGAATGAATGAATGAAAGAAAAAGAAAGAAAGAAAGAAAGAAAGAAAGAAAGAAAGAAAGAAAGAAA
>CAIGQQ010029611.1:8397-23601 GCA_903798035.1 Danio albolineatus
AGTACTCAAGGCTCCCGGTCCCCACTATGTCAGACCTTACTGTGTGTATTCAGGGGAAAGTGTTACACTGTTTCTTTAGCATGGCTCTGGTCCCCACAATGTTACACTAGTGCATATGCTTATACACTAGGACACTCTCTGTAAAATTGTAATTATTTAAGTTAATCAAAACATACTACTACAACAACTAATAATAGTAATAATAATAGTAATAATAATAGTAATAATAATAATAATAATAATAATAATAATAATAATAATAATAATAATGAACACCTCATCAGAGAGTTGTGGGAGCAGTTCTCTTCTGCAGTCATATGGTCATCCTTCAGTGCTATCTATAAAAACAGCTTTGTCAGACAGGTCATGTCATGTCAGGTTAAAGGTTTCATGACAGTCTTATAAACACCTCTTAAAAGTAAAGTGTTACCCATTTAATTTAACTTTTTTATTATTCATTAAGATAAGAAGACATCAAGAGATTGATTTCATTATCTCTTATAGATGACGCAAACTCTATACTTTTGAACAGATTAACCCTATGTATCTTAACATAAAAACTGCTAGCTTTGCTGAATGTATTAAGCATTAATGTATTAGGTGGATAAAGTGTCAAACCTTTCTCCAAAGCCAATCCATGCTCCAGAGTCAAAAGCAGTTGGGGTGCCGTTGGTCATCATTCACAAGCTGACTGAGTGTCTGGCCCTTATGAGGGGAATCACTGCTGCAAAAATAATAAGAAAAAAAAGCAAATAACATTTTTATTATTATGCTCTCTCATAACAATAATAAAAAGCTAAACTATGACATGAATACAAACACAATGCATATATACAATAGAATATATACACATACATTTGAAGGGGGAAAACAACTTACCACCCCTTCTTGTTTTGCCATATGAAGTCAAACATAAAGACAGTAGTTTTGATAGCTGTCTAATCTATGCTCTGCTTCCACAACGTGTATCATCTCCCCTCTGTAATCAACCACAAAACTTTCTTTAATAAATGGAGACACTGCAAACAGTCTGCAACCTGAAAAATATAAATATAACATATAGCATTCAAAAATGACAAAAATCTCACATTAGCATCCTCTCTCTGCGTCTGAATTATAAATACAGTAATCCTTTTGATGTGGATCAAAACCTTTCCTCAATATTCCTAAAACTGTTGAACACCTGATCTTTTCAGGACAATTTTAATGAACTTTTTGATCCACTTCACAAGTTGAAAGCAAATAAATGAAAGAAATAAATAAGTACATAAATACATAAATAATTAAATAAATAAATAAATAAATAAAACGCAGACACAATGTATGTTTGTTTATGTAGTTTTATGTATATTTTTAGTATATTACTTAGTTGGAGTTCTATATCATTATTTACATTTAAATAAGTAAAACGATTCTAAACTTAATAGAACTATGAATTAAGTAAGTTTCTAGGATTAAAATTTTTTTAATTATAACCTCAATATTACTACAGTAGCGTGTAGAGAGTATAAAATAGTGTTATGTGATGATATAATGTTTAAAAAGGCTTAGATAGTCGTAATGTAATTGTACATTTAAACACTTAAGTACGATACAAGAACTGTGAAAACTTACCTTTGTAATCGTCTATATATTCGGTTTGGAATGAAAAGGTCCTGTTGATGGAGCTGGTGATGTGTTTCTCTGCATCTTTTAATGGTTCAACCCTCCGTTAATTCCTTTAGCCGCCCGGCGCTTGTTGACCGCCAGGCCGGGCCTCACGCACTCCACCCCGGCCTCTGATTCACGCATCACCCGGTGTCTGGGAGTTAGCGCGTTAGCGCGTTAGCACATTAGCACGAGTAAATCTTACTCGTGAAAACAAGTTAAATTACATACCGAACTGCAGTTTGTGTCTTATAAGTGTTTTAGCAATATTTATTTTAAAACAACATCGATTAAAACACCCAGGAAATTCGTTAAAACATTTAATTAACGTACCTGATAAATGTCAAAAAATGCGACAGAAATATTCATCATATAATCGATTTTATTATATTATTATGAGATAAAACACTCTAACTTACCCGGAAACATCGATTAATTTGATGCTGGATCTTAATTAAATTGATTAAAGTCGGAATTATTTAGATTTTAAGATTTGCGCATGTGCAGTAGGTAAAGTGTGTATAATGGCGGCAGGTGTGTGTCAGGGTGCAGTACCGCCATCCGACTACACGAGCGCTATAGAGCAGCACGGCGACACACACTTACACACACATTTCAGGTGAATGGGCATGGTGGGGATCAAGAAAAAAAACTGCACTAGGCATATCAGCACCGCCCCCTGAGCCTTTTAAAGGCAAAACATAGTGGGGACCGGGGAATCGGTCCCCACTATGTTTTTGGTCCCCACTTCGTGAGTGTGCTAACATGTTGAGGTCCCCACCATGTAATAAAAACAAACACACACACACACACATATATATATATATGAAAAGACATTTAATGCAAAACTATACTTTTCTAATCTGTCGAGACTGTAGTATTTAGATGAATACTGTATATTAATTAATATATAGATAGATTCAATATAAGAACAACTTCAATGTGTCACCTTTTTTTATAACTAGCAGTAGACATCAATGAACCAGGCCCATTTCATAACAGTGCAAGCTTCATAAATACACGGATGAGGATGGCAGTTAAAATTAAATCTTTCTCCAGTGGCAGTGATCCCGAATAAGCACATGGCAGAAATAATATGCTAAAAAGAGCCTAGTGGCCTCAGAGTGGCTGAAGTGTAACCAACCAGTAGTTACACCTGTCATAGTCAGGGATAATCTTCAACATATGTCGATGACCAGAAACACTATGTATTATATTAGCCTTATATTATACTAGTCTTTGCATTTGCAATATATATTATGATAAAAAAAAAAACATTTTGCCTGAGATAAAATATTATTGTATTGGATTATATCTTTAACTCAGCTATTTGCTGCATGTAATCTCACTTTGTTCATAGTATATATTTTTTATGTCAGAATGCAATTTTTCTGTTTATTTCACTCATGACAAGGTTGGTTGCATTTTATTTAAAGTAAAAGTAAAATCCTTGTTTTTTTCCCTGTAAATCTAAAAGTCTTTGCTATCACTGGCTAATATACACAAAAAGAGCTGTATTTCACTTTTAACCACTATAGAGGATTATATTGAAGTCAGCAGTGTATTCCAAAAGTGTTTGAGGTAAGCAATTTTTTTTACTAGACCTCATATTAATAAATGAAGTCTAAACAACTGATAGTCCCCTTGTGTATTGTATTTTACAATCAGTGTATTGTATTTTTAACTTTCAGTATTTTTAGATTTCTAGTGAGAACATTTCTTCACCACAACACTCATTGTGAGGGCAATGTTGAAGCAAATTGTGAAGCAATATGTGTGTTGAAGCTGGTAGAACACATAGCAAGAAAAGCTTCTCAGATTTAGATTCAAGAATCAGAACTAACTGCTGGATAATCAATTTTGATATAGCAATTTAGTTATCTTTTTAATTTACACGT
Organism: Danio albolineatus; assembly: GCA_903798035.1. Lineage (NCBI taxonomy): Eukaryota > Metazoa > Chordata > Actinopteri > Cypriniformes > Danionidae > Danio > Danio albolineatus. Next base: position 11,943 of record CAIGQQ010029611.1, read on the forward strand.
CTGATCACCTGTATTTTTGGTTGTGAGTATGAATGTCAAAGAATATTCAGATGTGACTTTCAGAACTCCTACACAAACCGTCACTGGTGAAATCAAAACAAAGTCCTTCACTCTTTAATTATTTTTTTTTGTGTAAAGCCACTGCATGTCCCAGCAGGAGATCATGTAGGTGGGGAGAACATCATAACCTCACACTGATTGGTGAAAGGTGAACCAAATATGTGGGAAAACATTCTCTTACGTAACACACTAGACATGTTTTCATTTGTTCCAACCCCCCACACACTAATTCACAATTAGTATGTAGTATACTTCGCTTGCAAGGGGAAATACTTGAAAGATCAAAAAACTAAATATGCTTTTAAAATAAATAAATAAAGTTGCAATCAATATGAATCAACTCACAGTTCCACAGACTAAAACCATCTGCAAACATAAGTCTTTCTTAAAATATCAAAAATAGGTCTCATAAAGCGTTTCAGTTTGATTGTACAACTCATTGTCAGTCATAAATACAACCCCTGCTATATCCAAACTTTTGGTCACTTGTGCCAATGCCAAACGTCAGTTTCAATGGTGCCAGCATCACAAATCTCAGGCTGTGGACAATGCAAAACATGTATTGTTGTCTAATGAGTCCACCTTCACTGTCTTTCCCACATCTGGAAGAGTTACGGTGTGGAGAAGCCAAAAAAAGTGAACCACCCAGACTGTTGCATACACAGTGAAGCATAGAGGTGTATCAGTGATGGTACAAACATTGTATCCTGAAGGTGGTGCAGTGTATTAGGATGATAATGCACCAATACACACTGCAAGACTGGTGCCAGAGTGGTTTAAAGAACATAAAAGTGAAGTTGAACATCTCCTATGGCCTGCACAGTCACCAGGTCTAAATATTATCGAGCCACTTTGGGGTGTTTTGGTGGAGTGAGTCAGGAAATGTTTTCTCCACCAGCATCACATAATAACCTTGCCAATATTCTGCAAGAAGAATGGCTCAAAATCCCTGTGCAAGAGGCCCTACTACACCATACTAATGAATTATTGTGGTCAAAAAAACAGATGTTTCAGTTTGTCTAACCACGGTATATATGACAGGCAGCTTAATTGGTGAGTCTAAAATGTAGTTTACCATAACATCCTCAAGTGTGTTGAATTAAATCTCAATATTATCAAGGGTAATAAAAACTACCAAATGTTAGGCCTCAATTTACTTTCAAAAACAAGCAAGATGACCTAATAAAAGGAGAAACGCTGTTTCAATAGTAAACGCACACCCTGACCAAATGTGGGAGAGAAGATATAGGCAAACAAAGTTGTATTTACAGTGTTTGTGCTGCACAAACGTGTTCTTGTCTGATTACAGCTTTGTGTGATTACAGTTGAACCACTGAAGAAGTCACACAGAATGTTTTTGGCTCCTTTTCTGGACTTTGAACATCTCAGGAGCTCTCTTGTGTTCTCAAGATGAACAAAGTTCTTGGAATTGTAACAGAACCAAATTTTATTTTTTGCTGAACTAACCCTTCAAATACATACTTGAATATTCATTCATTTTCTTTTTGGCTTAGTCCCTTTATTAATCTAAGGTCGCCACAGCGGAATGAACCGCCAACTTATCCAGCATATGTTTTACTCAGCGGATGCCCTTCCAGCTGCAACCCATCATCCAGACACACTCATACACTATGGACAATTTAGCACCTGGAGGAAACCGCGCAACCACGGGGAGAACATGCAAACTCCACACAGAAATGCCAACTGACCCAGCCGGGGCTCAAACCAGCGACCTTCTTGCTGTGAGACGAAGGTGCTACCCACTATGCTACTGTGGTGCCAACATACTTGAATATGGTAAAGTAATTTGAAAAAAAAAAAGTCCTGATTAAAGATTTATGGATTGATACATATCTTTGGACTTTCATGCAGAATAATCACCTTCAAGAATACAGATACATATGAAGCTTAGTTTGGACATTCTAGATTGTTTTTAGATGCTGTTGTGCACATTAAAAGCTCATTTAAAAAAAATATTATGGAATGTGCTACAGCAGTGGCAATGTGAAAACCAAAGATTTTCAGATATTTTGAATTTTCAAAATGAGGAACAGGAAAAGATATATGGGTGACAAAAGACACCTTAAGAGGTAACATTTATTGGAGGTTATAAATAAATTATTATCTACAAAATGTCTTTTGGGGTTTAAACGGACACTCAACTTAAAAGAAAAAATGGCTAATTTTACAACTCCCCTAGAGTTAATCAGATTACCATTTTTAAATCCATTCAGCCAATCTCTGGTGGGAGCACATTTAGCTTAACTTAGAATAAATCATTGAATTGGATTAGACCATTAGCATCTCATTCAAAATCGACCAAAGGGTTTTGATTTTGACAGAAAATGAAAAATTGCTACTATCTAGACTGATATGTCTAGAAATTATTATCATTCCAGTATAATTAACAAGGAATTTTGCTGCCATAATGATGCAGGCCAATGATATTATGAATGCAGGGCCTGAAAATCGGCTAACTTGCAGTATTTTGCATTTGAAAATTTAGAGACGATCTGATAGTTTCTTCTTTTAATCAATGTATGTGCTTTGAATCACACAAATTTATGTTAAGAAATGTTTAATATTAGTTCATGGCTACTTTCGTTGAAATGTTTCAATAAAATATGCAAAATCTCTTGCAGATTAAGGGGGCTTAAAAACATTGTCTGCAACTGCATCTACTCTTTCGTATCCTAGAAAAAAAGTTAAATGCTTATGCTTTTTAAACTCAGTCTCAGCCATTTGAAACGCACCCTTCAAAAGCATGGCATGATGGGACATGCCCAGTTATCAAAACACAACAGGCAGATCTCTTTCGTGTGCTGATATATTTCTCACTCTGTCCTACATTCAAATGTGGGCTTACAGATGTCAGGAGAAGAGATTTATACAGAGTGCAATGTAATCATGTTTTATCTCATGATTTAGGCTCTTATACAAGCCGCTTTATCTTACGTGCAAAGCTGTGAATTATCTTTAACACCTGGACACTTACAGTATAGGAGCCGCTTGATATCAGAACAGACATAAGTTGGCTTACAGTCACTATTATATTGACACACTCTCTCATAAGAGTATAAGCAAACCATGTGCTCCCCTGCCATGTCATCTCGAAGGGGGTTTGTGTACAGTGAAAAGTGCTTCAGCTTCTTTTGGAATGTAGCTCCATCTATCTCCACAATATCGCGTGAAGCTTTTGGGCTGCAGGCCAACATTCCCCAATGAGCACCTGGGTGAATTTGCCCCATCACTTTCCCAGATTCCATCAGCAGGACCAGCCCTCTGTAAGGAATGATTGAAGTTTGAAGAATTGTAATGAAAATCAGGGTGCGCTGCCCAGGCAGAGTGCATTTTAAAAGTATTCATGCTGTAAAAGTGATATAGTTACTTATGTGGAATTTCTGTTTTTATCAACAACAAGACTGCAGGTGTGATACTGTTACACTATGAGATTGAAAACAAAGTTTTTTAAATATTTTCTAAATGCAATTTATTCCTCTTGCTCAAAACTAGATTTGTCGGTAGCCATTAGTGGTCCTTCAGAAATCCTTTAACTTGTGCCTCAAGAAACATTTCTGACTATGATTGTTGAAAAGAGTTGTGTTGTTTCATACTTATATATATACTTTAGATACAATTTAAAAACTCAAAATAGTAAACTATCAATTTAATCAAAAATGAAAATAAAAATTTCAAACAAATTCTGTTCATTTGAACTTTTTATTCATCCAAAATATTGAAAAGCAAAAAGTAACAAGACTTCAAAAAAATATTTAGCAGAAAAAAATGCCTTCAACAATAATCTATTTAAGAACATTTATAAATGATTGAGCAGCATTGTTATGTGATTATATCAGAGCAGTAAATCAGCATATTAGAATAATTTATGAAGAATCATTTGACACTGAAAGACTGAATTTTAAACTGAATTAAAATTAAATGATACATTGTTTTTTTTTATACAGCCTTAGTGATCAGAAGAGACTGAACCAATAACTTCTCATTATTCTCAAGCTTTCAAACTTTGACCAGTACTGTAAACGATCAGGGATAATACAGAGAAAAGTACATTTACTCACCAAATCAATACTGAACTGATTTCAGATTTTTCAGTGTTGTCTTTGCTTATACCTGAATTGATCTAGTTTCACCACTGAACTTTGCAGCATTGATACAGTTATTGAACTGAACTCATTTGAACTGAGTAACTGATACTAACAATATTGTTTTCTGTGAAACATTTTTACAGCTAAAACAAGCCATTGAACGCAAATAACAAATAAATTAGACAACATTTTAGACACATTTTAGCTACTAAAAATAGCTATTAATGAATCCATGGCAGAGAATAGTTATGTCTATCTGAACAAACACAGCTGCAGGTTTGTTCCACAAGCAATAAATATATTTTGAACAATTTGGTACAATTTTGGATTAATTAATAAAGACCTTGAATCAATGTGTAATAATGTTTCCTGTTATTCATCAGGAATTTGACTGACAGGCGGACAAATACTCATAATACTGATAATACGAGCTCTCCATATTGGTCTCTCAACAGTTGACCAAAAAACAAACAAACAAACAAACAAACAAAATACAGTGTAGTTAGTGTAAGACACACTGTATAAAAACATAGGAGAACTTACACTTTACAAAATACTGTGACAATTTTGCAATATATAAATTGCTTAGTGTTTTTGACTATTCTGGGTTGTTTTTAAAGGGGATAGTTAATCCAAAGCTGATTGTTGCTACCTTCATTTGTCACAAACCTGTTTGAGTGTATATATTTTTTTCCAAAACAAGTTATATTGACAATTGTTGGGAACCAGTAAATATTGACTTCTGTCATTGTTTTTCATATATGGAAGTCAATGATTACTGTTTTCTAACATTTCAACAAAACAAACAAACAACAACAAAAAAACTGAAATAAACTCATAATGGTTTGGAAGCAAATTTACACTTTCGGATGACCCGTCTCTTTACAAATAGTCCAAAAGTGTCTTCACAGTGAAAATTGCAAAAATAAAAAGGTGCACATTAAATACACAGAAGATGCAAAATTTTAACATATAACAATATGAATTTTGAATGGACTTTTAGATGATGTAGTGGAGGGAGCTTTCAGACTACAAAGATGAGACAAAATAAACTTAAAATAACCTTCATACACTAGATGGTTGAGTGAATAAGTACAGTGTACAATTGTATAGAGTATAGTGTATGTTAAGCCAGTTAATGTTTACTATTGGCATAAAAAATATGCGTCAACATGTAGAGAACTAAACTGCAGAAAGTGCACAATGTTTTTTTCTTTGTGTTTACAAAAACACATTTTGTTGTTATGGTCATACTTAAAATTAGACATTATAAATGTTTTGAATACTTTCTCAGTGTAAGTTGTTAACCTTAATTAAAAATTTAACTTTAATTGAAATTTTCAGCATGTGCTCCATTTGTTTTGTTTGTTTTTACATTAGTTGAATGGATTATTTCTATGTGGACCTTTCTGTCAAGACACTTCATAAATTGTTAGTGGGAGCAGAATTGGCTGCTAGCAAAAACTTATCAGACATAGCATGGGGCTCAAGTCTTGTAAAGGGCCAACTGGGTTGTACCGCATATCAACAGTTTTAGACAATGTCTGAAATTCAACAGCATTGAAACAAATCGCTAAATCAACTTATAAGACAAGACTTGTCATATCATATTGCTGCTCTCTACTGATTTCATCATCATTTGCAAGTCGTTTTGGATAAAAGTGTCTGCAAAATGAATAATATATATATATATATATATATATATATATATATAAAATGAAAGACCAAATGGATGGACAGACAAACAGAGAGACAAACACAGCATTCCATATGAGATAAATGCACCTCCGTAGGCCACTTTAGAGTGAAAACATTTTATGCTGCCATATGGAAGGCTCATTCCAAAAGTGCTCAGAACTGGCGATTTGTAATGGATTGATGAAGTAGTGGATCGCTTGATTTCCATAACTGGGCTGGTTTAATTTGTGGTAGCTTACATAAAACAAGATGATGTAGAAGTGCAAACCAATGAACCCTTTTGTTTTTGGTGCTAAACACCAAAGTTAAAGAACCTCTTGGTGAAAAACCCTTTGAAGAGTTAAGGGCAGAAAAAATGAAACGCACTGACTGAACTCCATAGGAAATACTGCCATCTAGAGAATGTTGCATGCAACATGCACATTGAAGGAAAAATTACCTCGTCTGAAATATAAATCCTCTACACAGGACTCTCATTCACTATTCAAAAAAATATTAATCCCACAGTACATAAAATCCACAGTAAGCATATTTATAAAACGGCTTGTAGATATAAGAGAGCAGCTATTTTTTTTGTTTTTTTTTTTAATTGTGCCCCGTGGTTTGTTCTGTTTCATCAGATGTTTCTCATCTCTGTTACAGTCAGTACTATACCAAACATAACAGCAGTTTGGTTTGAGACTATCGTTAACCTTAATCAAAGATTTAGCCTGTGGCTCCATTAGGGGGGCCCTGTGTTTGTTTGTGTGACTGTGTTAAGTTGTGTGCATGTTGTTAAAGTTACTATTAAAACTAAAGTAGCATTGCATGAGGCAACTCACTTTGAAAATAAACTCAAGTATTTTCCATCCCTGTTTTTAGAATCTCTTAGAATCTAAGAGCTTTTCTTTAAGTATAATGATATAAATGGTATAAAGTGGTATAATAATGTTGTGAATATGTGATGATGTTTTATTGATTTTAGGAATATGAGCGGGATATGTCTTGATTGATCCCTTCCTGAGTGATGTAAGCAAGCACTATTAGCTCATATTTGAAATTGACTGTTGTGTCTGTCTGCCTGAAGGGCGAGTATTTCTTGTTGCTTTTGTTACTTGTATCGTACATATTGATAAACTCATTCATATTCCTGGAGTGGAAGAGGTCTGCATCATTATTTTTGTTTAAAGAATTTAATAAAGTAATTACACCTCAGCTGGTTTGGTTAGGCATTACATGCGCTTCAAGAAAGTAAGAAAATGGTAATAACATATTTAAAAACTGATTTTGGGCCTCTTATGTTATCCTTTTTGATGTTTCCTCGTTATTTATTATTATTATTATTATTATTATTATTATTATTATTTTAATTGTATTTGAACCAGGACAGAACTAAAAGAATAGTTGATGATAGCCTGCTGCCCCCACGTGGCGAGAAACACGTTATTGATTAGCATCACTTTATTAAAGGGTATTAAATTGTAGTTCACCCAAAACTGAAAATGATACATATTGTTCTGCATAATTACACTGTAAAAAAACTTGCTGGGTTCCACACAATCGATTTATGTTGGGGCAACATATGGAATTATATTAACGTTCATCATTCATTCATTTTTATTCCGGCTTAGTCCTTTTATTATTCCAGGGTCGCCACAGCGGAGTGAACCACCAACTTATCTAGCATGTGTTTTATGCAGCGGATGCCCTTCCAGCTGCAACCCATCACTGGGAACCATCCATACACACTCATTCACACACATAGGATGATGTGACGTTTCACTCATAATCACGACAGATACAAAACAAAACAATATGTTCAATTATTCAAATGGCTTGAACGGCTTCAAATCAAATTACAGCATTAACACATAAGCTACTGTTTCTTGATGCTGAATCTAGTGTATAAGCTTTTAAAGGCTGAAATATTGATTTTTTTTATGTGTTGGAAATGATAGATTAGAGGCAGAAGCTGAATGTACTGGTAATGTGCTTCTGTGGTGGCAGTGATGATGAAATCATTTGGTTAAATTTAACTCTTCCAAAGATAACAAAATAGACTTCAAGAGAGTTTTCTGTTATAGACCATCTAAGATATATACTGTAGGCCAGGGATGCAGAAGACCTGATTATGTAATAATTATGCATTTAGGAGTTAAGAGGAGTAATTTCTTGACCAATATAAGTTTTACATAACCCTTTGAGTTATTGTCAGAAACCGCTTGGGAGAGAAATTTCCCGGAGACTTCATTCTTTGCCCAGAAGTTGGCAATGGTAAAAGAACATGCAATGAAGTGTGAAATATATAGCAAAGTAAAACAGGAAATCTAAAACAATGGGCAACAGCCCTGAAATCATCAGAAATATCCTAAATTTAATCTTTCATTTCGTAATGAGTGATTTATTTGCATTTTTTTACAGAGAATACAAAGAAATACAGAGAATATGCCTCATGTTGGCTAATTCTGTAAAGAATGAATGTTTCATTTCACACAGAAGTGAAATTAGCGGTTGTTGTCCACAGACTCCACAACGCAGCTACCTATTATACCCAAAGCACAATAAACTCACACAACACATAGGCAGGAATGTACTTTGTGAAACTTGGAATAACTTGGAATCTGTCAGCATTGCATGGATGGGAAACAAAATATCACTGCCTGCTTCCAATGAAATTCCTAAGTATAGTTGTTTTGAAGATATATAGTTGTTTTGATATATTTTTTTACCTGAAACATAACTTCTCGTCATTTTCTGCATTGCTGGACTATAATCATTTCCCCAAAGTCAAAAACCTTCAGGGGAAAAATATTTCAACCATTCAAAACACGCTTGAGCACCATGTGGAAGATCTGCACTCTACATTACAAATCATGGCATACAAGGAGATAGTGATCTAGAATTAAAACAGGACAGATGTGATAATTTGCCAAGAACTTGCGCACTTAATACCGAGACGGTTCGGGGTGCTACCCAAAGTTATGAAGAATATTGAAAATATCACATGTTTGTTGAATGTAAAATATTCTCCTTGTCTAAGTGGCATGGGACTGATTCTGTCTTAGTGCAAGACTGGAGAGACATTACTTAGAAAATGGACAACATAAAAAGTACTTGTTGACAAAGAGAAATTTGTATTGCTATAATCGAGAATTCATAATGTGTATGAATTAATCCATCTATCTGGGGGGAAAAGCTTGTCAAAAACAAACCTTTCAGTTGGGAAAAACAGAGCTCTGCAGCTATCTTCTGCTGAAAGTTTTTTTTTTTTTTTTGCAAAGCTCAATTTTTCATGTCAAGGAAAATTATCCATGTTATACCTATGAATTAAAGTTAAAAGTGTGAATCTTTTTTAAAGTGAATTTTACTTGATCAAATAGCAAGCAGTTGTGCTCTGCATCCTTCTATTTGTATTTGTTTTAAAAGGTGGCCAAAAATACCAACCTTTACTAAACACTGCACTGCCAAATTATCATGTTATCCAAATTATGAAGTGACATTTGCCTATTTCAAAAAAATTCTTTTTTCATTTAATTTACATTAAATTATATAATTTATTTATATAATTGTAAAATCATAATTTCTGCAAATATCCCACAAATGTTGAGTAAAAAACATTAGTGAAAATATTAAAATTAAATTTAAAAAAATATTATATTTTGTTGCCTGCCCTTTAAGACCATAAGTGAACTACACTAATTGAGGACCATTTGTTTAAAGGATGTGCCATGTTTGTGTGGATATGCTGGTATTAATTTTATGGTTACAAGACTTCTGATGAAACAACAGATATAAAGAGAGACATAAACAACATCAGGGGCAGGACAGCAAAAACAGGTCTTTTCTACAGAAACAGGGACATCTCGCCCCAATTAATCCCAGAGTGTAGATTTTATTAAGTCTTCTAAAAAATACTTTAGACTCAATTTGTTTGTTTGTTTCCGCATTTAATTAATGTTGTTTCTAATTATTGAGCTGTCAAAAAAATTGAATAAAAACATTCGGCCTCCTTCAAGTAGTCAATATTTTTTGGTCTTGTGTTTTCTTAACTGTAAATCTTGTCCAATCCCTGCACTTTCAACCACTTTGTACAGGCAGGCTAATAATACATGCATGTATTTTTAATAGGGGTCTGTCCATTAAAGAGTGTAATATTGTATTTCAAGTTCAGTGTTTTGAACTGTACTGACATCATTGTTACAGGCAAAGAAGGTTTGAAGAAAAAAAGAGTCTTGGAACATAAGTGCAAAAGCCACTAATGATGCATTACACAAACAATAATAATTTCTCTGCTTCTTGTGTCAGCCATTAAGGACCCATTAGTTGTCTAATTATCAAACAATATCCGTCCCCCTACTTTGTACTAATTTGAAAAATTCCCCTCCTTCTTAACGCTTTCAATGGAGTCATCATGGAAAAAGACAAACAGAAATCAGCAGTTTTCTAGAACGTTCATGTGCTGAAAAACCACTTCAAGTTTTGACTTGCAACTTGCATGACACGTCAAAACATGTCTGCACATACAGGATTTCCCCAAACGTCACAATGAGCAGAAATGATACTGGAGTTTGCATCAGCAGATTGAATATATTCATAAAAAAGAAAGATATATTAAATATGATTTGATCCACTGTTAGTTATGTTTATAGGGAGTTACAATTATATGCACCTATAAATGTGCAAACATTTAAAATAAACATTTGCTCTTGTTCATTTGTTTTTATAGAATCTACTGTTGTTACATCACACAGCAAAAAATTACAAAAATAAAATAAAAATAAGAAATCAGTGTACATTTAACTCAATTTGAGGGTGTACATATGACTTCCATATGACTCCCTCCATTTTGGAGTTGAAATAACACTTCCTAAAGTGTGAAATTTGTACATTACTCACAGAGTTCATTTTAACACAGTAAGAGTTTATTCTTACATCGATCTGGAGTGTGTGTTATCCTTCAAAGGGTTAATATATTACCTTTTTCCTATATTATCAATTGGTGTGTGTGACAGATTACAGTCATCAAATATGTTGAAAATAGACTTAATTTATTAAATGTTCATTAATCTTTCAATACATTAAATTCTTTGCATTTTAAAATGCAACAAGACATGTTTCAAGTTTAAGTAAAACATACTGGTTTGATCACTGTTTGTCCGAAAGAACCGGTTTGAGTAAAAAAACTGAACTTCCCATCAGTGGGAAATACACTGCATATTGGGTTAAAAGTTACACACTGAAGAAAAAACTCTGAAATATACGCTCTTTCACACTCATGGATTAAAATGTACACTGGTTTTAACACTGAACAACACCAAAAAAAGTCACTCTGTATATTTAACACTGGAATTTTTGCTGTGCGGGTTTGTTTAAATGTAGATATTAACAGTCAAAGAAAGACTGGATCATTTGTAGATATAATAATGTAGATATTAACAGTCAAAGAAAGACTGGATCATTTACTTCACTCCAGGAACTGACTAATGTGCAAAAAACAAGGTTATTTTTAGTAAACAACACCTAAAACTATACTACAACTGAAAATAAACTGAAATAAAATAAAATAAATCACAATAAATGAAATACTGAAACTAAACGAAACTTACAAGAATCTACTAAATGAAATAAAATAATAATGAGCAAAAACAATTTTTGAAATTAATAACCAGCACTCGTTCTGTGGTGGAAAATCTGACATGCTGCTGTTTAAAGAAACAACTGTAAATGATAAACCAGTTTTCTTCATTTGCCAAAAACAACAACAACAACAACAACAACAACAACAACAACAACAACAACAACAACAACAACAACAA
>CAIGQQ010029612.1:0-13607 GCA_903798035.1 Danio albolineatus
GTGAATGTGTTTGTGTGTGTGTGTTTTTGTGTGATAATGAGTGTGTGTGAGAGAAAGTGTGTGTGAGAGTGCGCTGCGTTTTTGTGTGATAATGATTGCGTGTGTGTGAAATTGAGAGTGTATTTTTGCGTGTGCGTGCGTGCGAGTGTTTGTGTGTGTTTATGCATTTGTGAGTGTGTGTGTTTTTGTGTGATTATGAGTGAGTGGGTGGGTGGGTGTGTGTGAGTGTGTGAGAAAAAGTGTGTGTGTGTGAGTGTGCACGTGTGAGTGCGCTATGTATTTGTGTGATAATGAGTGCGTGTGTGTGTGATTGAGTGAGAGTATGTGTGTGTGTGATAATAAGAGTGTATTTTTGTGTGTGTGTGCGCGCCAGAGTGTTTGTGTGTGTTTATGCATTTGTGTGGGTGTGTGTACATTTGTGAGTGTGTGTGTGTTTTTGTGTGATAATGGGTGTGTGTGAGTGAGTGTGCACGTGTGAGTGAGTGAGAGAGTATATGTGTACGTGTGTGTGTGTGTGTGCGCGCCAGAGTGTTTGTGCATTTATTTATGCATGTGTGCGTTTGTGTGAGAGAAAATGTGTGTGTGAGAGCGTGCACCACGTGTGTGAGTGAGAGAGTATGTGTGTGTGATAATGAGTGAGTGTGTGTGCTTTCGTGTGGGTGTGTGTGAGAGTGTGCATGCATATGTGTGTGCTGAAGTGTGTGTGTGAGAGTGTGTGATGATTGAGTTTGTGTGGGTAAGAGTGTGTGCGCGTTTGTGTGAGAGAAAGGGTGTGTGAGAGAAAGTGTGTGTTTGTGTGTGTTTGAGTAAGAGAGAATGTGTGTGTGATTATTAAGAGTGTGTTTGTGTGAGTGCGTGTGTGTGTGCATGCCTGTGTGTGTGAGTGAGAGAGTGTGTGTTGTGTGGGAGTGTGACATTGTGTGTGTGTGTTTGTGTATATGTGTGTGCGCTGCCTCTCAAAGACACATTCATAGACTGAGCGCTCTCTCCTACACATCGGCAAACACACACACACACACACTCATCCCGCTGAACGGCTGGGAAAAAGCCTCCATTGATGTGGAGTCACAAGGAGCCATGTGTTCTTCTGTTTCCCGCTCAGTAGAGGCACATTATCCCATATAAATCGCCACAGTTGTGTTTTATATGGAGAAGTGTGTATGCTCTCAGCGTCAGGACGGCCAGGTCGGTCCAGCTTTTAGATTCTTAGAGACACTAGTGTCCGCGGGGTCTTAAAAAGTAGTCAGTTTAGGGCCCTTAAAAAGTCTTAAATGTGATTTTACAAGGTATTGAAATATGGATCAGTGTGCTAAAGTTTGCCTGAATTTAATCTGCGAATATTGGTATGCTCCATAGTTTATTAAACCTATAAAATCCTGCCATCTCCAGGTTGGAGGAAAGTCTTCACCCCAGGTGGAGGAGTTCAAGTGTCTTGGGGTTTTGTATACGAGTGAGGGAAGGATGGAACGTGAGATTGACAGGCGGATCAGTGCCGCGGCAGCAGTAATGTGGTCGATGTATCGGTCCATTGTGGTGAAGAAGGAGCTGAGACGAAAGGCAAAGTTCTCGATTTACCGGTCAGTCTACGTTCCTACTCTCACCTATGGTGATGACCGAAAGGACAAGATCTTGGATACAAGCGGTCGAAATGACTTTCCTTCACAGGGTGGCAGGGCGCACCCTTATGGATAGGGTGAGGAGCTCTGTCACCCGGGAGGAGCTTGAAGTACACTCTTAAAACAAACAGTTCTATATAGAACCAAAAACGGTTCTATCGAGCGCTTCATATATGGAACCCCAAAAAGGTTCTATATAGAACCATTTTAAGGGTTCATTAAATAGAACCCCAAATGGTTCTTTGAATTCAAGTTAGATGGTTCTATTTAGAACCATTTAAGGGTTCTTTTTTTATTATTGAATTATTGTTACTTATTAATGAATAAAAAATAAAACCAATCCAGACAATTCAAATTGTTTAAATTTATTCAATTCATTATACAAAATATTTTTAAAATATTTAAAATTGCACCTCTGCATACTTTGCATTGGACAGCAGATCTACCTTAACAGTTTAATGGCATTTTACAATGTAATTGAAATGATTTCACTTTTCTAAGCTTTTTTACTGTGTGAACAAATACAGTGCTTCACTTTCACACATGTCTAAAATGAAGAGAAATATCACAATGCAGATAGAAACAATACACAAACAATCAAAACATCTATTAAATAACACTACGATTTCAAAAAGTGGATGGTACCTGCATGTATTGGTCATCACAACATCCATTTTTATACATAATTTAATAAGAAACATTACTAAAACATTGCAGAATGATTAGACAAAACACTGCAAACAGCCATTCCACAACCTGTAGCATGTCCATGTCTGTCAGCTTCTCTTATAAGGTAAATAGTTTTGTCCATGGGTGGCACAGTGGCTCACTGGTTAGAACTGTCACCTCACAGCAAGCAGGTCACTGGTTCGAGTCCCGACTGGGCCAGTTGTCATTTCTGTGTGGAGTTTGCAAGTTCTCCCAGTGTTCTTGTGGGTTTCCTCTGGGTGCTCCGGTTGACCCCACAGTCCAAAAGCATGTGTACGGTATAGGTGAATTGGCCATAGTGAGTGAATGTGTGTAGATCTATGAGAGAGTATATGGGTGTTTCCAAGTGCTGGGTTGTGGCTGGAAAGGGCAGATTAGTTGGTGATTCACTCCACTGTGGTGCCTCTGATAAATGAGGAAGTTGAAGGATAGCGAGTGAGTGTTGTCCATTGTAATGCTGAAACTTCAAGCCTTGGTGGAATCAGGAGAGCTGCTGAATCCTGGTTGGTGTAGGACCTTTGGATTTCTGTAAAACAATATTTTAATGTTGAGTACTTTTAACCAATTAACATAAGTCATCAAATAGAATTACAGTTATAATTAATACAATTAAAGTGTGTGTGTGTGTGTGTGTGTGTGTGTGTGTGTGTGTGTTTGGGGCAAATAGTATGTAATATAGGGAGTAGTTACCTTCTGCGGTTTCCGCTGCTGGTCCAATGAAACTGTCATGGAGCACTTCCTTCTTTCTGTCCCTTTTTGGGCCATTTCTTTTAAAGATGTTTCTGTGTTCTTCACCAAGTTTTCTAAGCAGCATCCTAAATGCAAAAAAACATTTTGTTTACTTCATGTGTAAGTTTCCAAATGACATATTTTCAGCAATACAAGTTTCTTAAAGTCATCATGGACGCAAAACTATTTGGCACACAATGTAACAGTGTTTACTCACAAGCTGTGGCACTCCAAGAAGAAAAAACTGCTCCATTAGTTCTGCAAACCCCTCCATAATCGGTGCTCTGGAAAAGGGTGTTCATTCGGTTCTTGACTTATGAGTATCTGGTGTCGCATTCCAGGTCCATCACAATCTGAGGTAGAAAGACAGCATTTTAGAGTGTGTAAATATGAATTTAAACCACAGAATTAATCAACCTTTGGCATCAAATGTATTGAACTGAACTTGCCTTGTGTTAAGTTCCTCAGAGTACAGTTCACTTCCTTTTCATCCCATTAATTTGTTTCATTTTGCAAGATGATAGATGAGCTCACCACTGAAATCCTTTCATTTTTAAATTTGTTTTGCAGACATTGCAACAAATCCTGTAGGCAAATTTACACTTTCTTTTAAAACATATTTTCTTTGCAGGACTTTTTAATAAGCAATGACCTTAATATTCTCACTGTACAAACAGCAGCAATAAGTAATAGAACATTTTTGTGATAAATATATTTCAGTACACAACAACCAAGTCTGAAATATACATGTTATAAAATACAATATTTACCAGGTGTCCTTGTTGATGATAATTGTGTCACAATTATGGATGTAACGCATGTCCTTCTTTAAGCTGGGATCCTTCCTCTTCAAAGCTACTTGTGTCCTGCAGCCCAGGTTACAATACAATGTTAAAGTCTTTTATAATATTCATTTCATAATACTTAATACAGTTTGTTTAGAATTAAAAGCAATAATACATACCGAGCACAAGATTTACGATGCAGTTCAGTGTCCAGGCTGTTTGAAGAAAAGAAAGATATACATTAAAATATGAATTTTAAACTTATTTAGCACAATATATACATATATGTAGCCTATATTTAACAAGGTTCAACATTTCACAATACATTTAGCCTGCATGTTTGTATGTCCTTCATAAATAACACCTGATCTTTAATCTATGGATTATTAAAATATGTTTTGGCTTTGAAAGGTTTTAATAATACCCTTAGCAATTATTACTATAGCGCGTGCATAGACTCGGGCGGGCGCGTGCATAGACTCGGGCGGGCGCGTGCATAGACTCGGGCGGGCGCGAGCGCGGCATGTTCCCTTGAGGTTTTAATGCAGACTAGCCGGCGTGTACACTACTTTACAGAGTTTAGCCCGAGTTAAACTGGGCTAAACTCACACACGAGCAAGCTGGAAGTACTCGTTTGTTCAAGGTTGGAGATAAAAACTGCGCGAAAGCGGAAATCGGATCATATGAAGTTACCATTAAAAGAGCGTGCACGCGCTTCACGCTGCCTCTCGGAGCCTTCAAATAACGCACCTGTTTTATTGTTATTGATGTTTTAATTAATACTGACAAACAAATAAAGCGAAACTGTAACTTATTTCGAACAAAAAGCAGAGCAAAGTCAGCTTGACACAGATTCCTGAACCGAAGGCTGACGACAGAAATCCATCAGAAAGTTACAAGCACAGTATTAATCCATATTAACGTTACCCCTTATTCAGTCTGTCACCATATAAGACAAGGGAAGAGAAACATTACCCCGTAATACAAAATATTTCATTATTATAGTTTTAAAAGAGTAATAACGTACCTGAATGATGGAGCTGCAATAGCGGAGGTCTCCTTTTCAAAAATTAACCGTCACTCTCCAGGCTCGTCACCACCAGTCCACAAATGAATGACGTCACCAGAGGGCTTTTTCATGATTATTAGTTTAAAATCATTTATTAAACCATAACAACACTCTGTACAGTCTGAATAAACTGGTTATTTAATTAATTTCACAAAATAATTTGTCAAAAAATTTAAATATTAAGCATATATAAATATTAGTTATATGGTAATGTACAATCCTGCATGAAACAAAAATCCCATCATACATTGATTAGGTTTTTGACCATAGCAGTCATTTTATTAGGTTTTGACTCAAAAAGCTTTGTCTCTCTGTGTTATAGCTTATTATTATTTATAATCTTTACAATATAATTATGTCATAAATCTCACATTATAGAACCATTTTAATCAAAAAGGTTCTTTGCACTCAAAGGGTTCTAAATAGAACCATTTTTTGGGTAAAAGGTTCTACTGGCCAAGTATAGAACCCTAGGGTTCTATATAGAACCTCAAGGAACCTTTTTTTTTAAGAGTGTAGAGCCGCTGCTCCTCCACATCAAGAGAAATCGGCTGAGGTGCCTCGGGCATCTGTTTCGGATGCCTCCTGGACACCTACCTAGGGAGGTGTTCCAGGCATGTCCCACCGGGAGGAGGCCTCGGGGAAGACCCAGGACACGCCTGAGGGACTATGGCCCCGTTTACACGAATGCGTTTTCGTTTTAAAACACATGAGTTTTGCTACGGTTACACCATCCGTCCACTCTACGCCGGAGTTTTCGAGCCCTGAATCGGAGCGTTTTGGAAACGCTGGAGAGGCCATTTTCATTCTAAAACACTGCTGCCTCGTCTCAGTGTGGATGGGGGAAAACAGAGACGTCTGAAAACGGAGGCGTGGCTGCTGAGATTCGCTACTTGATTGGGGCTTTTGGGTCATTGCGTAACCCTCCCTTATTCGTCAAGCCCCTATCACATGACTATAACGCCACCGGAAGACGGCAGACCAGCCTTCACTGTAAACAACAACATGGACACAGCAATGGGAGCGTTGTTTGCACTATTGTCCATTTAGGCGCCATTGTGCAGTTAAACTCTGCCTTTTTTACTACAACAGCTGCATATATTCGCAAGAGGCAAGCTATTGTTCGAGCACTCGCTAATCGCTCGCGTTTCAAGCAGCGTAAGCCCTATTTAGAACCCCGAGCGAGACACATGCTTCCTGTTTATACTTGAACGCGCATGCCCAGAGTGCGCGAATGGTCACATGATATACGTTTCTGGTGGCGTAGTGTGGACGTGGATCGTTTTCATGCTAAAACACTGTTTTAAAACTAAAACGCACTAGTGTAAATGGGGACTATGTCTCTCGGCTGGCCTGGGAACACCTCAGGATCCCCCCGGACGAGCTGGAGGAAGTGTCTGGGGAGAGGGAAGTCTGGGGTTCTCTCCTAAGACTGCTGCCCCCATGACCCGGCCCCGGAAAAGCAGTAGTAAATGAATGGATCTAAAATCCTGCTAGATTTGACGTCACGCTGCTTTGTTTACTTTAGTAACCAGGGCAGCAACAACGTCATTCCTGCTGTAGTAGGCGCCACCTACTGTATTAGCATTTTTATTCACTATATGAATAATGTTTTAGATTACAGATTACTTTCTTTTGATCGTTCATTCATTCAATCATTTTTTCTTCGGGATATTTATCAGGGGTCGCCACAGGGGAATGAACCGACAACTGTTCCAGCATAAGTTTTACACAGCGAATGCCCTTCCAGCTGCAACCCAGTACTTGGAAACACACTCATACACTACGGCAAATTTAGCTCATCCAATTCACTTACAGCGCATGTCTTTTGGCTGCGGGGGAAGCCGGAGCACCCGGAGGAAACCCACGCCAACACGGGGAGAACTAACATACTGATATTAACATTTAAAAACATTTTATTTTGATTTCATGGGGTCTTTAAAGTTCGCATGAACCGGAAGCTGCAACTGTTTTATTTCTCTGTATTGTGACTCCTGGAGAAACAGAATATTAAATGAGAAAACAGTGGGCGTGGCTTGCTTTTTCTGCTGCGAGCTGATTGGATGTAGTAAAGTAGGCATTTCATTCAGAAAGTTGGGGAGAGTTATTACAACAGACTCCTCCTCCTCACCATTTTTGTTTGTTGCTGTCAAAACTGACAGCTGGAGGGGCGTGGTTAAGTATGTTAGCCACGCCCACTACCTCAGACAAACCTAATCAGAGAATTTAACTTAAAGGGGAAACTATTTATTTTGTTCTTAATGACATGCACAGATGAATTGTTCAGCACAAAACTAGCATTGTGAGCTAACAAAATCAATATGGCTAGTTTCTATTCATGTGTACTTTAAAGTTGACTTAAAATTAAGATGAAATGTTAGTACTTTCTGCTCATCCTTGACACGAAGCTTCATGAAATCACAAACGGACAAGAGCCGGACTGAAACTCCCTCAGTTTGCTGTAACTGAGCTTTTCTGTTTCCTCTCTGGAAATTATGACCGTCTTCCCACCCACACTCTCCAAAACGCTCTACATGTGCCTGAAACACGAGCCAATGGGCTGAATACTGCTGGAACGGGCACATCTGTGAGGCTGGCAGCAAAAGTTTGCAGTAATGCAGCTTCGGTCTTAGCATTTTCATCCAGAAAAGAGCTACTAAAACTCTTCTTTCTAGTAGAACTATACCAGATGCATGAAGTAGGCGGTGCAATATGACAATATATACAGTTGTACAAGTCTGAATTATTGGCCCTCCTGTATATCATTCCCCAACTTCTGTTTAAAGGAAAGAAGAATTTTTCAACACATTTGTAAACATAGTTTTAATAACTTATTTCTAATAACTGATTTATTTTATCTTTGCCGTGATGACAGTATAGTCCTTATGGCAAATATATGACATAATATTTTACTATATATATTTCAAGATACTAGTGTACAGCTTAAAGTCCAATTTACAGGCTTAACTAGATTAATTAGGCAATTTAGGGTAGTTATGCAAGTCATTGTAGTAGTTTGTTCTGTGGAAAATCAGAAAATACATTGCTTAAAGGTGCTGTATGTAGGTTTTTAACTTTTGTAAAGCACAAAAATACCATATGTTTGCAGATATTTAAGAAACATGCTCAGTAAACATTCTTGTTTATCTGAATAACAATGCTGAAGTCAGATATTCTGCTGTGAAAATGTGTTTTCCATGCTGGAGCGGCTGTCTTTATGTTCTTTTAACCTGCCCAATGCCAGCTTAGCCAATTATATTGCAGCACTTTGAGTTGCCTTGGTGGAAAACCACATATTTCATTCATTCATTCATTCATTCATTCATTCATTCATTCAGCAAGGCTCTCAAAGCATGCGTCTGTGACCGAAATGCGACCTCCGGTGGACAGTATCATGAACTCCAAATTGAGGCAGATTCAGTTCCACATGAGGTTATTAATTAGCAAATAAAACATTAATATTTAATCAAATATAAATATTACGAATGTAAACATTAGTTGAGTTAGGTTACACTTCATGACGTGATACGCAGTGATAAGCTATTTGGCTGTTTGCATCAGACGAGAAACTTAAATATAGCCATTCAGAAGCACAGAATATGCACCCACTCACAAAACGGTAAGGTTTATAACCTATTTAATACATATTAACCCATTATTTATTAACATTATTAAATGTAGATGCTAAATCACGTGTTTAGTTCTGAAGTTCAATTTCAAGGTCTGAGGTGAACTATCTGCTGCTGCTTTCAGTATATGGCAATAAATATCATGTAAAACAGCATTCAAACTCACATTGTTAGCATTTAACACTGAATAAAGCACGTGAGGTGTACCTGAGGTGATCATTGTCAGTTTTCTGTTGTTCAGCTGTGAGAAACAGAAGCTGTTTCTAATATATCAGTTCGAGGTGTTGGTTAGGACAAAAAATCCTTTTAATATGGAGAATATTCCCTCTATCACGTGTCGTTGCTTTTATATAGAACACGGTTAAAATCACTCGCTCCTGTCCTCAATCTGGCAACCTGCGCTTGCGTTTGTTTTGATCCAGGAGTGCAATACCTAGTTCAACCACTGGGTGTCAAACTTACATACTGCACCTTTAAGGTGACTAATAGAATCTAATAGGACTAATAGGATCTTAATTTTTTTTTTAAAATTAAGAACTGCTTTTATTCTAGGCGAAGTAAAATAAATAAGGTTTTCTTCAGAAGAAAAAATATAGGAAATACTGTAAAAAATGTGAAGCATCATTTGGGAAATATTTGAAAAGAAGCAAAATCACAAGAGGGCTAATAATTTTGACGAAATTACCACCGTTTCATTTTCCTGCCATGGAGCAGGTCATATTTCTGTAAAAATTCAAGTATTATTTTCTTCTGTTTACCCAGCTGGACTGAGCAATACTGAGCTCATTGCTCACTGATGGCTGTTTTTCTCCTCTGTATCTGGGGAGACTGGTGAAAGCCTCCTGAATTTAGCACGGAGGAAAGGATTTGAAGGATTTCACAGCTGTTGAGTAAAACTCATTTCACAGAGATTGGGATGAAACCACCAGCAGGTCTCGCAGGTGAACTCAACGCTCCATCCAAAATAGCTGGAGAAAAGCCGCTCAGAGCAGTTGGTGTGTGGGTGTGAGGACGGGGCGGGACGAGACAAACAGAGTAATCTCTTGTTTTTGTGGTCGCCTCTTACTAAGAATAACACCAGACTCACCGGCTGCTCATTCGGATCAGAAAACTCAGACTGACCCTAAACACCAGAACTACCGTAATTCTATAACTACTATAATGGGGTATATGTTCATAATGTATTTGAACAAGAGATATTAAATGTCGATGCAAAGATGACGTGATATAGATGAAAAAACTGATGAAAACATGAAGTATTTAAGACATTTTTATTGAGATAGAAAGAGTGTGTCCTATGGGTTGTTTGTCAAGCACCTGCAAGGAGCACACTCACCCACCCTACAGTTATGTGATGCATTGTGTGCATGCTTTGCTAAAAAGATAGGTCTTTAATCTTGTTTTGAACAGAGAGTGTGTCTGAGCCTCGGACATCATCAGGAAAGCTATTCCAGTTTAGATGCCATATATGAGAAGCATCCTTTAGTAGGCATGGGATGATAACCGTTTTCAAGGTATACCGCGGTTTGGAAAAGTCAAGGTTTTCATACCACCAAAATTTTCTGCTATACCGTTCCTGAGTTATGAGTAAGATTTTTTTTATATACATTTTTTTAAGGTGTAAATTGTAAAGAAATCTGTGTTTTTGAAACAAATGAAGACAGCAGGTCAATGATTCACTTGAATAATTTAGTCTGACATGTTTACTGCTCCAAAATATTTAAAATGTTTCTCAAAATAAAATATATTGTGTTCAAAGGGGATTTTTTTTAGTTTTTTAGCCAGACATTTAAAAAGAATACATATTAGATCAGTAACCCCAATATCGTCATACCGTGAAACCGTGATATTTTTATCCAAGGTTATCACACCGTCAGAATCTTATGCCGGCCCATGCCTATCCTTAAGTGCACTTTGCTATTTTAGGAACTACCAGAAGCCTTGAGTTTGAGATCTAAAAGAGCGGGTTGGATTGTAAAGAAACAGAAGGGTTGGTTAGATAAACAGGAGCTAGATTATTTAAAGCTTTATAGGTAAGAAGCAATATTTTATAATCAATACAGAACTTAAAGATACTACAGAATATAAAATTGGGGTGATATGGTCATTTCTTTTGACCTGGTAAGAACTCTGGCAGCTGCATTTTGCAACCAGTGAACAGAGCATTACAGTAATCCAACCTAGAAGTCATAAAAGCTTGAACTAGCTTTTCTGAGTCTAAGATAGATAGCATGTTTTGTAGTTTAGCGATATTTCTCAGATGAAGAAGGCTGTTCTTGTGAAATGACAGATAAGGGCCCAATCACAATTCTATTATTGTACCCCTTCCCCTTGGCCCTTGAAACAGAGTGTGAAGGGGAAGGGCTTTAAAATATACCTGTAAGAAATGTGACAGCGATCTCTTACTTGAGATTGACGATCACGACTGCTGTAGTTATTCCAGTTGTGTTGTTTTTTGGTATTTATTTCCAGAAAATCGCTGAAGGCAATGATATCATGTTATTATGACGATATAATGTGGCATCAAGGTTGTAACTGTACTGTGCATTTACACCGTGGCCATACTCATCTATGTAAACACACAAAAACAACATTGACATTAAGGCAGACACTGTAAAAAGCTCATTCCCAGCCACTAAACTTTTTTGATATGGTATTCCAGTGTCAGATGTGAAAGTATGTTGTGGGACTGCTAAGCAGGAGTTATTATTATGGATTATAGATAGTGAAATTTTACGTCTTTTATTTTAGCGATTTTTATAAAAGCATGACGCTTAAACATGAGCGCAGTTATGAATGTATTAAACATATGCTTGTTTGTTGTAAAAATTCATAATAATGACATAAAAATACTAATTTGTGCATCTCCTGACCTCCATGTGCAGACATGCTGCTGTTGTAGATGGTGTATTCTGGGAAAATTTCTTACCCCTTGGTTTCGAGTGTGGTCCTGAAAATTCTCAGTTTCGAGGGGTATCTGGCCCTTCCCCTTAGCTCTACGCCTTCAAGCTAAAGACATTTGGGGTAAGGGGAAAGGGGTAGAATTGGGATTGAGCCAAGGTTTTAACTCAGATCAGATTAAAATTAGAATTGATGTCTAATATAACACCCAGATCATTAGAGATGTTACAGAAGAGCTAATAATAACAATGTATTCCTCTAAATGCAGGTCCACACTAGGGCTGTGCAACTAATCGCAATCGCAAAAAAATTATTTAGGTTTTTATTCAGAATACGTTCTTATACGCATGATTTTAATATGTTAACCAATCAGAGCTGACGCAGCACAGCGGGCATTTATAGCTAAGCTGAGCGGGAGAAAGATGTTAACCAATCAGAGCTCACTCCACGCACGACGAAGTTGAGCGGGAGAACCGAATAGGTGGTTTTGATTTACGTTAGTTTTTATTTATTGTTCTGACTGGAATTGAGGTTAGTTCATCTTTATTTCTTCATGTTGTCTGTTTTTAATACATTTTGTTACAGTTTTGTTTATCAAGCAGTTAGTGCTACTGTGTACAGTATGTGTTTAACTAGAGCTGGGGTTAGTTCATCTTCATTTATTTTATGTTGTCTGTTTTAAAGACAATTTTACTACAGTTTTATTTAATAAAAGTAATACTATGTTATTTCATTGTGAAATGTTTTGTTATGCACTTCTTGTGCACTAAATACATTAAGAATGTGTGTATGTAGTGCGTTTGAAATAGCAAAAACGGCTGCCAAAATCGCAAATAAAAATCGCAATCGCAATATTCGTTCAAAAAAATCGCAATATGATTATTTGAATATGTCCATGTTGCACAGCCCTAGTCCACACGTCACTTTCATTTTCACTTTCACAACAGGAGAGCAAGGTTTTATCACCGCACTGTTGTTTTTAAGACATGTTTGTAAACAAACACAAAGCATTTGTGAATTACAACATATGGAAGCTGTTAATCAATAGGTATTTGTTTACATTTTAGGATATGGTTCAAAAACACAATTTACTGTAAGTAATTTTATTACTTTTCCACGTGGGTTAATTAATTTTATAAATGAGTAAAGATTAAACATGCAAGGCTCTGGCTTTGTGTGGACATGGCCTCAGTGTGTTGTTTGGTGTTACAAGATTTTGCTAGTGGCCTCGGTTGAAAGCAGCAGGAGAGAGAGAGATAGAGATCAGCGGGTGGCTGATATTTGGCAGAAAAGCTCCGCCGGCTTGCAGGAGGTTCAGATGTTCTGCCTCTGTGGCCTGACTGAGATTCTGTCTGGTTTACAAACCTCACTAAGCCAGATTAAATGCATCCAATGTTCTGTACTGTACTCCACACACACACAGAGCCCTAAGCCTGATTCGGGCCAGAATGTGTGTCACAGTCTGTGTGCCATGGTCAAACCAGACACATTTGTCAAGTTAACGTAGTAGTGACATACTGTAGTAACTTCCTGTTTTGCTTTTTATTTGTTTTCAGCATAGTTAAAGTCTAGATGGGATACAGCTGTGGATGCTCACATCAGTATACCATCATTTAAGTGACACTACAACAATAGTTCATATATTATACTGTGAGGGATAAGGAGTAGGGTTGGGGTAGACGTTAATAAAATACAATTAATGGGTAATTTAATAAATAATATAAATAATTCTCTTTTACTTCCAGCTGACGGTGACACTGAGTGGCAGTGGGCAGCACAATCGCCTTACAGCAAGAAGGTCGCTGGTTAGAGCCTCAGCCGGGTCAGTTGGCATTTCTGTGTGGAGTTTGCATCTTCTCCCCAGATCCACAGGTCCTGTTGGCGTGGGTTTCCCCCCACAGTCCAAAGACATGCGCTATAGGTGAATTAAATAAGCTAAATTGTCCATATTGTGGGCGCCACGGTGGCGCGTGAGTAGCACGTTCGCCTCACAGCAAGAAGGTCGCTGGTTCGATCCCCGGTTGGGGCAGGTCCCGGTTGGGCCAGTTGGCATTTCTGTGTGGAGTTTGCATGTTCTCCCCGTGGTTGCGTGGGTTTCCTCCGGGTGCTCCGGTTTCCCCCACAGTCCAAAGACATGCGGTACAGGTGAATTGGGTAAGCTAAATTGTCC
>CAIGQQ010029614.1:12010-28687 GCA_903798035.1 Danio albolineatus
ACACACACACACACACACACACACACACACACACACACACACACACACACACACACACATATATATATATATAAACAAATAAATGAATAAAATAGATTCAAACTAAACAAACAAACAAACAAACAAACAAATAAATAAATAAATAAATAAATAAATAAATAAATAAAAACATGCATGTTTTCTCTGTGTTGGTGTAAATCATATGTTGGGATAGCTGATGGTTCATTACTCTGAGATAGAGACTAAGCCGAAGGAAAACGAATAAATGTTTTGTTTTGTTTTTTCAGAAATAATGCCTTTCCCATGGGTCACTGATGTAGTTTCTGAGCCATAATTTTGTGTCCAAACATTTTTCGATAAATTTTCAGTCAGGTTTATATCAGGACTCTGGGCTGCCATTTCATTGTTGCAGTGGTTCTCAAACTTTTTTTCACCAAGTACCACCTCAGAAAAAAATTGTCTCTCCAAGTACCACCATAATGACTAGTATTGAAATACAGTAGCGTAGTAGGCCTAATTAAGCAGCTACAGCACTGCACAGTTAAAAACAAGGCAGATTAAGTTATTAAAAATATGTATTATTGTCAGCCACTTTAAACATTATAAATAGTTTGAACAACTGTGCTTGCAGACAAAAAAAATATTGTTTAAATTAAAATGTGCTTTTAGAAGTTAGTTAAAAAAGGCATTGTTCTTAAAAAAGTAAAAAGAAAACTGCTGTAGTGGCCTATTCATCTAAACTTGGAAATGTTGCTTGGACCAGATGAATAATGGCTGTCACATAAATATATATACATATTTTTTATACATTTTGAGATATATATTGTATGTACATATGGCATATTTGCATGTCTTTGAAATCTAAACGTTAACTTGTATTTTAATATGATTTGGAATTACATATTAAAATTAGAAATTTGATCTGCTTACTGCTCGTCATTTACAGTAGGCCTGTGTGTGTCAGAAAAGCGAGTGATTAATGCATATATACAGTGCTTGACCAATTCATACGTGCAGTATTTCCGTGATTTGGTGCGAATGAGATCACATGAGATTCGCGTTAAGCGCACACTGACCACTGTATTCAAGCAGACTCGGGTACAGTTCGCTGTTCCTCCGTCTGTGCACACGGAGAGTAACTTTAATTATGTTCTACCTTTAAGCTTCAAGCATGGAAAAGTTACTTGAGTCTGTTCTGTGTCTCGCGCCATTTGAATCACACCCAAATGAATTAGCACAAATCTGAGGTAACAAACTAAACCGAAAGCCACGCTGCTTTACAAACAAATAACATTATATATGGAAAGCACGCATTATTTTACACAAACTACGAGCACTCATTTTAACACGTTCGCAATAATTTTTTTACCAATGATGCAGCATGGGGAACTTCCTGAATTTGCAGGATTAGTCTGCAGAACAGAAGGGCTTCTCTGGCGCGTGTCTGGGGGTAACCGAAACTCCTGGAGGAAACCCACGTAAACAAGGAGAGAGCATGCAAACTCCACACAGAAATTCCAACTGACCCAGCCGAGGCTTGAACCAGCAACCTTCTTGCTGTCAGGCGATCGTGCTACCCACTGCGCCACCGTGAAGCCCAGATTGCATTTAACTCAAACAACACCTAATCTATCTATCTATCTATCCATCTATCCATCTATCTATCTATCTATCTATCTATCTATCTATCTATCTATCTATCTATCTATCTATCTCTCTCTCTCTCTCTCTCTCTCTAAATGAAGCAGCGCTCGTTTGTTCATCTGTTACTTCCGGCCTAAAAAAGAACCAGACTCCAATTATTCCCCCTTACTCCACCTAAAACGCTAACACAAACACCTGGTCTGCAAAATACAGTGGCATATGGACACACACACACACACACACACACACACACACACACACTCTCTATCTACGAGCACACACGGGCGGCCCTGCCTCACAATTAATGCAGTTCATTGGAAGTGGCAGGCGCTACGCTATTTGTTTATTGGAAGCCCAAAATGGCCAAGCTCATGGGCATTGATTGGCTGAACAGAACGGCGGTCTAATCCATGATGACATAATTGCGTTGTGTGCCGGCCGCCGCATCATAACGTGCCGAGCCTCTCCATTACTGGACCTCACTCATTAGAGCGCAGATATGAATTAATGGCCGACCGGTCCCCAGAAATGAACTTCGTGATTCACACACAGCATCCTCCAATCAGGCGGTGGGAAAGGAGAGGGAAGGATGTCAACATCTGTGTTCCGTGACCTGTGTTGCTCACTGTTGGGGCGCGCATCGCCTGCCTGTAAGTGATTATGCCACATTGACCCCATCTCCAAACAGAAGGAAGGGGAGGGGAACAGAAAGCTGAATGTGGGAGCCGCTGTGATGCCGCCGTTTCTCATTTGCATGCTCCCTGCATGGCCAGGGTCAAAAGGTTGGCCCGACCTGACAGCATGCCAAGACGCCAACAGCTGTTGACCATCCTAATGACCGGCCCTCTGCCCCGTGCCCATTCCCAACGGGGGGGACTCATCCTCGACCTAGTGGCCATCTGCGCCAGAGCGTCTCCGACACCATAAAACACTCCTAACCAGAGCTGTCAGTGCCACTGGCCCGGCTGATTGCAATTCAGATTCGGGAGCCTGGAATATCCGGCCAGTAATTACACAGGTCAAAGCCACACGGGCTCTCATTATCAAATATTAAGGGATGAAAGATTCATAAAGAGCTTTTATGAACCCCGAGGGGTACGAGAGTGACAGTAGAGTCTTCAGTGATGTCCCAAAAACCATGAAGGTGTCTTAAACAGGAACAGCGAAAAAAAAAAAAAACAGTCTGCTATTATTTACTGACCCTCAAGCTGGATTTATACATTCGCCTGGCGCCGCATCAAGTGCCTCCGCTGGCTGAGCGCGCACCACGTGAAACGGATGAGGGTTTTATACTTGCTGTATTCGCCGTTGTGATATTCTTTAAAACGACAGGGGGGTGGTCAAAAGAAACTGACCGTAACGCCAGCAGATAAACAGAGTAGTAGAAAGTTTCCGGAACTACGTCATATCATTAATATTATTGATGTTCAGTAAGCTAGTTATTTTTATTATTTTTCTAAATTATCATCTAAATGTTATTAATTATTTACTATGAAGATTGTTATAACCATTCAAGATTTTTTTAAATCAAACTTTGATGCATCACTTGCTTTTTTTACCTATTAATGTTTATTAAAATATTAATGACAACAGAACACGGATTGCTCTACAAATATATTTTTTTATATGTCAAGAATAAAAGCAAAAAACTACACTTAATAAAAACACAGATGTTTTTTTTAATTATTATTATTTAGCCCGCTGCACAATTCACACATTACAGTCTGGCTAGTTTCTGTCCTCTACTTATGTTAAAAAGGCAATAATGGTTTAAAATTCCTGACCATTATCACCAAGAAAAACAGGGCATCAGTATGTTGTAAACCGATAGGTTCAAATATTTCTTTCTACTTATCACAGAAATAATCTGTTCCTTACAAATCGTTTTGTAACTAATAAATTGTTTTAAATTCAATTGTAATATATACATCAGTGTAAAACCTATGAATGCTGGACAAACCTATTGATTGTGTACCCCTATCTCCACTTTCGCGACGGCCTCTTTTGGCTTTAATACACTTATCCCTCAGGTTTTTCCAAACCTTTTAACAAAAACTTTTCTCTTTTCCCACTGCTGTTGCAATTTATAGCTAGGAATTACTGATCTCTATGGTCACAGATCATAAAGGTGTCTGTACAGTCATACCTGTTTAAGACAAAATCTCTTCAAAGTGATTCATATTCGACTCAAATCAAAAACGGTGCCGCACGCAGTTCGTGCGAGTCGCAAAAAAAACCATGCGCTCCGCCAGCCGAAATCATGTAGCGCGCACCCAAAGCAAACATTCGCAAACTCTGCGATGACGTCATATTTGCCGCACGCACTCAAGACAACTAGCGGACGTGTCGAGTATAAACCAGGCTTTAAGAAGCTCAAACCTGTATCTTTCATTTGTAAGACAGAAATTATTACACTTTGAAGAAAGTATTTCTATGAAAATTTCCATAAAAATACCTTGTATAACCATCCTGAAAGCAACTGATAGCTAACGTGATCAGATGACAGTGAATATATAATTTGGTGAATATGGAGCCGTTTTGACAGGAGCAGCGATGTTTTATGATGCGTCCAAGCATTTATATCTGAAAATTCATTTATTTATTTGTCTTACAAATGCCACAAACAAAACACTTTCAAAAAAATGTTTCGCTGCTACTCCTGCAAGCTGATCAGCCATCACCTGTGTGCCCTTAGCTAAGCAGGTGAACTGACCCAACCACCCGAATTTCGATGCAGAAATCGAGACTCATCAGACCAGACAACATTTTTCCAAGCTTCTACTGTCCAATTTTGGTGAGCCTGTGTGAATTGTAGCCTCAGTTTCCTGTTTTCAGCTGACAGGAGTGGCACCCGGTGTGGTTTTCTGCTACTGTAGCCCATCTGCCTCAAGGTTAAATGTGTTGTGCATTCACAGTTACTGTTGCCTTTTATCAGTCTCGCCATTCTCCTCTGACCTCTGGCATCAACAAGGCATTTGCACCCACAGAACTGCCGCTCACTGGATATTTCCTCTTTTTCGGACCATTCTCTGTGAACCCTAGGGATGGTTGTGCGTGAAAGTCCCAGTAGATCAGCAGTTTCTGAAACAACCATGCCACGTTCAAAATCTATTAAATCACCTTTCTTCCCCATTCTGATGATCAACTTGAACTGCAGCATATTGTCTTGACCATGTCTGACCTTGACCATGTGAGTTGCTGCCATGTGATCGGCTGATTAGAAATCTGCATTAACGAGCAGTTAGACAGGTGTACCTAATAAAGTGGCCGGCGTGTGTATATCCACTGAGAAATGGATAAAAAATGTGCTCGTATTTGCTGTGCACCATATACAAGAAACACTTGCTTTGTTCCGATAAGTGTCCTTGTAAGTGACAGTCAACACTACCAAAAAAATAAGTAAAAAAACACTTGGACTTGTACACAAAACCTCAAATACAGCCGAGGAGAGATTGAGAGATTGAGAAACACCACATTGTGTCAAATCCTGAACTTTCGCAACTCAAACCAAGCAACAAAATGGCAATTTCACCGCCGCTTGAGTGGCTTCAGCTGTGAGAGCGCAGGAAAACATTCAAATAAAAGAACTAAACCACACGCTCTGTTCTGATTGGCTGTGTTTTGCTATAACGTTCAGCCCTTTCACTGTCAGTTAAAAAAAAAGAAAGCTTGTCGCTGGCCATGTTTTGTGTCCTGCTTGAATAGAACGCAGTGTGAGAGTGACACTGTCGATGTGTTTGTGTTGACACTCGCGGCCCTTCATTACGCTTCCCAGCCGAGCAAACGTGGATCAATTCTGGCATTGTGCATTTGTCAGAGCCGACGAGAGCACTGAAGGGGACACGTCAGGTTACAAAACCGTGCTATCTGAACAATAGCAAAGGCCTATTACTGAGAAATTCAATCATTCCTCTCTTGAAGAGGAAAACAAGAAATTCAGCATTATTTACAATTTCTGTGGCTATCTGATATATTATTATTTTTTATTGATACAACAGCGTTTGTACAGACATCACACTGAAAAAACGGTTCATTACAAACTGAATTTAAACAAACAAGTTGAACGTTACTAAATTTCATTTCAAGAGTTTACACTTAGCTGATGGTTGATAATAAAGCTTGTTTGGCATGTTGTCCCGGGAGAGAGCCCTGAGCTTATGATATCCTCGAGTCCAGGGCTCCCTCCCGTTTGCAGGGCGAGAGGAGAGTTTGAGCACAGGTAGATCGCGATAAACTCCCCTCTAGGGCTGGGTAACGTTCCAAAATTTTCGATACCGATACCAATACCGATACCCTGAATTCGATACCGGTTCCGAACGATTCTTTTTTCAATACTTTTATTTTAAGAAATTTATTTTAACAAGATTACATAACACAGAGAAACTTTGGTTTTATTTTATTCAGGATGTTGGTGCCACTTTTCACAGCAGACCTATACATCTATCTAAGACCTATCTCTAAGACCAATAAACAAAGGAACAAAAACACATAATGAACAAAGTGCAGTTAACACAATATATTAGTGCAAACAGTTTTAAGTCAATCAATTTTAAGTATATGTTCAATTTACTTAGGGTGCATGTTAGAATTCGTAGAACCTGGGGAAAACCCATGCGAGCATGGGGAGAACAAGTGAAACTCTGCACAGAAACGTCATCTGGTTTAGTAGGGACTTTAACCAGAGGCATTCTTGCTGTGAGGCAACAGTGCTAGTCACTGGGCCGCCGTGTCGTCCATCTGAAAGGAGGGAAAGTAGGGGTGGGTGGGTTCTTCAAGACGAAGTTGTTGAAATAAGAAAACTTTGGTTATTTATAGAGAGTTAGGAATCATCTGATTGGATAATCGAGTTATGAGCTGACGCTGGAACAGCTGAGAACAATCATAAGCATGTGATCCTCTCGAAATTTGTTTATAAATAAACTTCACCTGTTTGTTTAAATTTAGAGGCATCACGGTGGCGCGCGATCACCTCACAGCAATAAGGTCACTAGTTCGAGCCTCGGCTGGGTCAGTTGGCATTTCTGTGTGGAGTTTGGACGTTCTCCGCGTGTTCGCGTGGGTTTCCTCCGGGTGCTCCGGTTTCCGCCACAAGTCCAATGACATGTGGTATAGGTGAATTGTGTAAGCTAAATTGCCTGTAGTGTATGTGTGTGAATGCGTGTGTATGGATGTTTGCCTCTTATAAAGCATAAAACTACCATAATAAGTTTGCAGATATTTAAGAAACATGTTAAGTGAACATTCTCAATAATCTGAAGAACAATGCTGAAGTCAGACATTCTAAAAATATGAGTTATGTGCCGGAGTGGTTGTCTTTGTTTTGGTTATTTAACCCCCCTGTTAATGGCAGTTTAGCCAATTATGTTACAGCACCCTGGGTTGCCTTGGTGGAAAACCGTGTATTTGATTCATTCATTCAGTCAGGAAGGCTCTCAAAGCATCCTGGCCTGCTGTACAAAAATAAACGTAATTCAAGAAATAACCACCAGGTGTCGTTATCACGTGCCTTCTATTAGGCAGCATTTTCTGTTATGACGTAAAACAAACCTACCAAACTGAAGGAAACATAACTGATAACCGCGTTCTGACGAGCAATGGCGCAACCAAGAAAAAGGAAAATCAACAGCGAGTGGAGGAAATGTCTGAGTTTTACAAGAGTTTGGATTCATCCAAATTTCCCTTGATGAAACGCCATTCAAAAAGGACGATGAGTCTGTTTGGCACCTCATATATATGTGTGTTAACATTTTCCTGATGAATCTAAACAAAAGTTAATTGAGAACCAATCTAACTGACAGCCACCTCTGTGATTTGCTACGTATATCTACTACACGACTCACTCCTGACTTGGCATCAATTCAGAAATCGAAAGCACAACACTGTTCACATTAACAGAATTTATGGTGAGTAAAATATATATTATGATTTTAATAATTGAAAAAAAAATCTATAATAAAACACACACCCACCCACACACACACACACACACACACACACTCACACGCATATGCGTGTCTGTGAAATTGTAAAATTTGGCCCACAACCACGTGTTGTTTTTTGCATCTGGCCCTCGGCCCAAAAACTTTGGACACCCCTGAAATAAACATTACGAACATGAACATAAGGGGAGCAGGTTACATTGTAACCCTGTGTCCTAACAACACACTACGTGACGAGATTTGCAGCGATAAGCTATTTTGCTGTTTGCACCAGACAAAACACAACAGAAATTTAAATACAGCCGTTCAGAATAGTGCACTCACTGCACTCCAACAAAATGGTAAGGTTTATAATCTAATCAATACATATTAAACCTCTTTAACATTATTAAATGTAGATGCTGAATCGCTGAAATGTGTTGCTTTACACTGAGTCACAGTTCTAAAGTTCAATTTCAAATGGTTTATTTTATTTTCAAGGTGAACTATCTGCTGCTGCTTTCAGTAGCATGGCAATAAATGCCAGGTAAAATGGCATTCAAACTCGCATTGTTAGTATTTAACACTGAACAAAGCATATGAGGTGCACCTGAGGTGAACATAGTCAGTTTATCTAGTTGTTCAGCTGCAAGAAATAGAAGCCGTTTCTAAAATATTAATTTCAGCTGTTGGTTTGGACAAAAACTCCTTTTAATATGGAGAACATTCCTTCTATCGTGTGTCATTGCTTTTATTTAGAACACGACTTAAATCAGCCCTAAATCTGCTTTTAGGCTCGATAGTAAGGCACTCTCCTGTTAATGTCGTCAATCTGCCAACCTGCGCTTACACGTTTTGAAACAGGAGTGCAATATCTAGTTCAACCACTGGGTGTCAAACCTTACATACTACACCTTTAATCAATTCGTGTTGTGACAACATGAATGATTTGTGTGGAATCCAGCGATTTATTTTTACAGTGAATAATGTGCACCTCTTGTGAAGCTGCTTTGAAACAATAATTACTGCAAAAAAAAAGTGCTATCCAGACAAACTTGAATTAAATCGAATTGTTTCGGGTATCTTGGAATATGTGAACTGAGAGAGTTATCTACACTTCTGCTGATGGATTTCAACACGTCATTGCTGTTTTTTTCTTCAATAATATGACACATTTTTAAAAACGTTAATGTTCTGGGACGTTCTCTTAATGAGATCTCGTCAAAGGAAGAAAAAAATCTACTTGGACGTCTGAAGTATTCATTTGTCAAGTGCAAAAGGATGAGTTGTCATTTCATCAAATTGAAGAAAAAAAAATGTTATTACCTTTCACTTTAACACTGTTAGACAGGAAGCAATAACAATTATGTGCACTGTCACATCTGCCATAAAGTGTTTTACGAAAGTAGCCCACTGCTCCTTTCATCATGTCTGGGTCTTTTTTTTCCCTGTTAAAATCAACTCTTTTATGTTAAAAGAAGCCACGTTTCTGTAAGTACACTGTGAGATGATGGATGATGAATTATAATAACAAGGCCACTGCGGATTTCTGAAAGACCGATTTGACGAAATGTGCATTAAAGCTTCTAGCTGATTTACAGGAAGTGTAGGCCTACTGTATTTAATGTGAACGTCTAATGCAGAAATCCTTTTACTGAACAAAATGGACAACTAAGACCAACTAACTGTGGAAACTAGCTGTGAACAACACTGTAAAAAAATACGGTCCCACTTTATGTTAAGTGGCCTTAACTAATATGTACTTTCACTGAAATTAATAATTTATGACAATGTACATATTGTGTAAATACATGTTTTTACATTACATCTGTAATTAATTGTTGTAAATACATTTGTAATTACACTGTTGACCATCCCTTACACCTTAACCCACCCTTAAACCTACCAATACCATCAAATCAGTCCATAACCTTACCCATATCCCACCTCAAGAGCACCACAAGTGTTCTTAAATACATTATAAACACAGTAAGTACATTGTATTCATTTTTTGATGCAAGTACATAGTAGTTAAGGCCACTTAATATAAAGTGGGACCAAAATTACTATTACTATACAATTACTAAGGGCGACATGGTGGTGCAGTAGGTAGTGCTGTTGCCTCACAGCAAGAAGGTCGCTGGTTCGAGCCTCGGTTGGGTCAGTTTGCGTGTCTGTGTGGGGTTTGCGTGTTCTCCCCGTGTTCGCGTGGGTTTTCTTCGGGTGCTCCGGTTTCCCCCACAGTCCAAAGATATGCGGTACAGGTGAATTGAGTAGGCTAAATTGTCTGTAGTGTGTGTGTGTGTGTGTGAATGAGAATGTATGGATGTTTCCCAGAGATGGGTTGCGGCTAGAAGGACATCCGCTGCGTAAAACAAAATGCTGAATAATTTCATTCCGCTGTGGCGACCCCGGATTAACAAAGGGACTAAGCCGAAAAGAAAATTAAATTAAATTAAATACTATTACTATTACTGAAACTAACATTTTTATGTTGCTTTAACTTATTTTAATAAGCGAATCAGGTTTCTACTCATTTGTTTTAAGTTATGTATCACAACATTAGAAAAAAAAAATCATTTTCTATTTTTATGAAGGCTGTTCACAACGGTTGTCCTATGGCTGTTTGGACTGAATTTACAGTAAACATCCATTCATTTATTTTCCTTTGGCATAGCTTCTATTTCGGAGGAAGCCACAGCAGACTGAACCGACAACTATAAACAGCACATATGCTTTACCAGCCGCAACCCAGTACTGGGAAACACATATATGCTTGAGGTATGAACCTACACTGGTCTCACTGTTCGGTTCGGTTTCAATTATCATGCCATTGGTACGGTTCAATTCGATATCACGGTGCATCGCTTTCTATAAACAATTTGATATTTTACTTTGCAACAGTAATTCTTGTCTTAAAATGTATAAATATATTTATATTTCTATATAATTTATAATACAATTTTGTCCTTTAAAACAAGGAATCAGATATATGAACTGTAGTTTTAAAAACTCAATACATGACCAGAACAACATGAGCATTTATAGCAAATAAACAAACTCCCGCTCCCTTTCTGAGTGTTGTCAAGCGAGTTCTTACACCCCTGTGATTGGTCAAGGGCTCAACAGAAAGGGCTGTGATTGGCTCCAATGGTCTATCGCTGTTCACCGATGAGTGACACTTATAAATGGCAGCGGTGATCACAGCTGATACATGATGCACGCGGAGGAGAAACTTCACTCTGCGGACATGCTCGCGTCTGGATGAGACATGCCAGTATAAGATTCTGACAGTATGATAACCTCGGTTAAAAAATATCACGGTTTCACGGTATTGTATTTACTGTTTTGAAATATATTCTTTTTAAATGTCTGGGTAAAAAACTAAAACTTTTTTCCCCTTTGAACACAATATATTTTATTTTGAGAAACATTTAAAATATTTTGGGGCAGTAAACATGTCAGGTTGAATAATTCAAATGAATTATTGACTTCGGCCGTCTTCATTTGTTTCAAAAACACAGATGTCTTTACAATTTACACACCATCTTTGGATATCTTTTCTGCTGGAGATACTGTAAATAAAAAAAATCTTTAACATACATTAGGAACGGTATAGCAGGCGGTTATAAAACCTTGACCTTTTCAAACTGCAGTATAAATTGAAAACGGCTATTGTCCCATGCTTAGTCTGGATCCACAAGTAACAGCTGAAAGGAGAGGAAAAGTTACCTTATACCAGCAGGTCAAATGTCCAAAGTGAGAGAGAGAGAGAGTTAACAGCTTTCATTTTCACCAATAGCCGTGAAATATGGGCTTCTGCTGTAACTTCAGTATCAGTGAAAGACTGTCCAGCAAACACACACGCAGTGAATTGTGGATTTTCTCTTTGCCCATTTTTGGTTACCCTCGGTCGGCGCAAAGATGCGCAAACAAAATGGCGATGGTTGGCCACTCCCACTTCTAGCTTTATTTTTGGTGTTTCGAAACATATGGGTGACGTGACAGATACTACGTCCAGATTTTGTACAGTCTATGTTTTTGACCCAAAGGGGCGAACTGTGTCTACAGCATTCTAAGACAACAAAAAGGTTTAATGAAAAGGTACTTTAACATTCAGCAAAGAAAGCATCTTCTCCAATTCCCTTCTCGGATTCAGACAGGCCAACACTAATCTCTACCACCACCAATGCCACAAAACAACAAAAAACCTCCACCATTCCCCCTGCGGCTCCCAATAAATCAATAACGAAGGATCCTACACACTTCCTGACAGCTCGAGGACGTAATAAGGTGGCAGATTACACAATGATTTACATTATGCCATTTGTCTGCTAACAAATCTGAATCGGAAATCTTCCCTTTTCCGGCTTGGAGCAGTTTGACTTTAAAAACGGCAAGAGTTTCAAATAAACCATTGCCATTCTATTCCCCGTCTTGTTAAACGTTACCTCCTGCTGCTGCACTTTTATGTCAAAAAAATAAATAAAAACTGGGATTTTCTCGCTCTATGCCCACCCCTCCCTTCATTTTCTGAATAATAGTTGAATGAACAATTGCAGCTGCCTAATACGCTATCATAAATCCCTCCATTTATGATCAGCTTATCAGAGGCATACACACACAGCGGAGGCTTAACACTCCCGGAATTTATTTGGCACGACGGAAGCATTACGTTTCCCCATGTGCCGGAGCCTCCGCGACTGCCTGCCGCTGCCGTCTGGATGCTTTATGCTGGTTCTCCAGACGGGTGAGATAAAAACCCACCTCGGCTACGTCACCCCCGCAGGTCCCGCACGCTGCCATGTGCTCCATTCTCCGTCTCCATCCATCCCGATGGTCTCACAGTGGAACTCAAATCAACTTTCAAAGGACAAGCTTGTGAGAAGGAATTTCAAAGGGGCGAGAATTTCAAATTATTATTATTATTATTATTATTTTTGTTCTTGCAGTTTTCAAGATGCTCAAAAGGGATTTATGAACTGTTTTTTTTTTTTTTTTTTGGTCAGCTGGACCCCTCTGACCTTAACTTTATTCTTTCACTTCTCACAAACACCACCCTGAAAACAATTATAACAACAGCAAGTCATGATATATATCTAAATGGTATATATAATGAACTGTTAGCAGATGCTTTTATTTGATTAAGCAATTTTAAGCCATGAATGAATGAATGAATGAATGAATGAATGAATAAATATATAAATAAACGAAAAGATCAGTCATCTGAATATTGATTTAAATGGGAACTTAGCTGAAGGTCTTCAAGAATTATTGTTGAATGAAAGTTAAAACATCAACCATTCACCATAAAACAAGACTTTGTATACAATTTTGCAATTTAAGCAATGAATGAATGAATGAATGAATGCATAAATGAATGAATGAATGAATGAATGAATGAATGAATGAATGAATGAAAAGAACAGATATTTGGGGGGGATCATCCAACATTATGTTAAAAAAATAATCCATTAACCATAAAAAAGACGGATTTTATATTCGATTATGGGATTTAAGCCAAGAATGGATGGATGGATGGATGGATGGATGGATGGATGGATGGATGGATGGATGGATGGATGGATGGATGGATGGATGGATGGATGGATGGATGGATGGAAAGAACAGTCATGTGGAAAAAAAATCCAGAGTTTCAAGACGTTTTAATATTAGATGGTCTTTAATATTAGATGATCTTAGATGGTCACTTAGCTTGAGGTCTTCAAGAATTATCATTAAATTAAAGCTCACCCATTTTATATCTGATTAAGTGATTTAAACAATGAATAAATGAATGCATTAATAAATGAATGATTGAATCATCCATTCACCATAAAACAAGACTTATGGATTTTATATTCAATTATAAAAGAAATTTAAGGCAATATTTGATGCATGGAGGGACAGACGGATGAAAAGAACAGTCATCTGGGGAGAAAACATCATCCAACATCATGTTAAAAACATCATCCATTCACCATAAAACAAAACTTATGGGATTTTCTATTCAATTATTTAAGGAATTTAAGCCAAGGATGAATGGATTAATGAATAAATGGATGAATGAATAAATGAATGAATGAATGAATGAATGGCCAGATGGAAGGACGGACAGATAAACGGATGGACAGACGAATGAAGTAACGAATGAAAAGAACTATAATTTGGAGGAAAAAATATAATGGATGGATGGATGAACGGACAGTCGAATGAACGAACAAACAAACAGATGAAAAAAGAACAGTTATTTGGAAAAAAAAAAACCTCCAAGATAATATCGACTTAAATTGGCACTTAGTTGAAGATCTTCAAGAATTATTATTGAATCAAAGTTAAAAACATCATCCATTCATCATCAAACAAGTTTTAAGGGGTTTTTATATTCAATTATAAAAGAAATTTAAGGCAATATTATCTATTATTATCTAATATCATCTATTCACCATAAACAAGACTTATGGATTTTCTATTCAATTATTTAAGAAATTTAAGCCAAGGATGGATGGATGGATGGATGGATGGATGGATGAACAAATGAATGAATAAACAAATGAATGACTGAATGAATGAAAAGAACAGTCATTTGGGGAAAAAAAATTAAAAAAATATATATTTTTCTAAAGACCTCCAAGATGTTCTAATATTGATTTAAATTGGCACTTAGTTGAAGATCTTCAAGAATTATTATTGGATCAAAGTTAAAAACATCATCCATTCACCATAAAGCAAGACATAAGAGAATTTATATCCGATTATGTGATTTAAGCCAAGTGTAAAGCACCTCAAGCCAAAAAAAGGCTTTCTTCCTGAAGAACACAATTCATACAGATTGCTTTGTTAGTACACAGCGGTGCCGAATTAAGCAGTGTATTAGTGTTGTATCATCTTCAAATGGCAGAAGCGCCATCATACAAAGATTTGTTTTTGACAAAAGTGCAGCAAAGGAGCCAAATAACTGCAATCTATCTAAAAATGTCCTCCATGAAGGATAGGTGAATAAATTTGCAGCAGATTCAATTAAAGCAGCGAGGGAAAGTAAAGTATCTCAGAAGTGAATTGGCAAATGTCTCCCGGGAGAGGAGAGGAAAAGGGCAGGCCTTCTGGATCTGAAAAAGATGCACAGATTGATTTTGATTTCTCTGGCGCTCTCGCTCACTCTGAGCATGTGTGCAGATCTGACGGTCACACCATGTCCGGACAAGTCTTTTTTCTTCATCCATTCCCAAATACTTACAGCCATTAAAGATACCACTCTGTCACCATAAAGACTCATTCAAATCCCAGAGTTTTATACTATCTGACCTACATAAGTAATCAGTGTGTCTCGAATCCATCTTAAAAAGTATTAGATCAAAGATGTCTTGCTGAAACTTTCAAATCTGAAAAGAAAGAGGGAAGGTTTTGCATAAAAATTGGAGTTTCCATTTGTGCACGCGCTGATTTTCACAGAGGCACAACAAACACACAGACGCAGAGGAGAAAGACAGTGACTGTGTTTACATGGACGTCAGTCATCGAATTATTTGCCAAATTATTAATTTGTCGACTTTAACGACAATTTCACTTTAATCCAGGAACATTTCTTGCATGCCCCCCGTGGCAAACGAGATGCGAGAAACTTATAAGAGTGCCTTTTAATGGAGTGTTTGAGACCGCACGACGTATGAGAGAAATAAAAAACCCTCCGTATTTCTCGGTAACTAGATGCTCTTGGTAGGTAGCGTCAGAAAGCTGTGTGTATACACTATCCGGTCACAAAATGCAGCTGTGTTTACATGTTTACACTCGGAGAGCAGCATCTACAGCAGATCTTTCAGTCTATAATACTGTAGTGATGTTAGCGTGCTGTAAACTCAGTAACAGGTCTGTCTATAAACACTGAAACAGTACTGCTGACGAAACTAACTTTCCCATCTGAGTAAACAAACAAATGCCCAGATCGCTGCTTACCAAACACAGGACAATCAACATGAACTGGAGCTGTGAATTTTTTTAAAAGGAGCCAATCCGGTTTTCGACATTTCCAGATGCGGAAAGCTCTCGGGTGAAAAAAAATAGCTCCTTACAAACGCTTTTCTGCTGCATTACGCATAAGTCTAGCTGCGCTCTCATAGCAGGAAATGTAAACAAAACCTTCGTTGCAGCACTTAAACACAACACTGGCGACCTGTGTCTCCAAACAATTCTTCTTCTTCCACTTGTTTTGGCAACACAGCGTGGCGTCTCTCTGCCGTCTGAACACTGCAACAGGTACAAACAATCTTCGAAGCGATCACGAATATTAATGAAGTTGCATCGCATACACAATAGAGCGCGCTGATTGGTTTGAACCAAGTCTTTCTCATGAATTAATGCCACACACTCAGAGACGTCACAATGCACTGGCCGGTACAGACGTCCACTCTTCACGCTGGAATACACGCATGAATCTCATCGCCGTGACGCAGCTTCGAAAAAACGTTTCAAACCGGAAGAACGAATTTGCTTGAAATAACGCAAAAACAAACAATTTTCACTCTTTAACAAAATATATGTGTCCTAATAGTGTTTATAGCAGCGCGGGACACATATATGACTGTCAACAGCTCAAAAAATGTGTTTTGGTGTTTCATGGCCCTTTAATGGAGTGTTTGAGACCGCGCGGCGTATGAGAGAAATAAAAAAAACCTCCGCATTTCTCGGTAACTAGGTGCGCTCGGTAGGCAGCGTCAGAAAGTTGTGCATGTATACACTATCCTGTCACAAAATGCGGCGGTGTTTACATGTTTACACTCGAAGAGCAGCATCTTTCAGCGAATCTTTCAGTCTATAATACTGTAGTGATGTTAACGTGCTCTAAACTCAGTAACAGTTCTAATAATTTTGACTAAGGTCTGTCTATAAACACTGAAACAATACTGCTGACGAAACTAACTAACTTAACTAACTAACTTTACCATCTGAATAAACAAACAAAGAGCACAGATCGCGTACTTACCAAAGACAGGACAATCATCATGAACTGCAGCTGTGTATTTTTTTAAAAGGAGACGAGCAGCAAATCCCGATTTCACCATTTCCAGATGCGGAAAGCTCTCGGGTGAAAAAAAAGGTCCTTACATCCGCATTTCTG
>CAIGQQ010029614.1:87046-98672 GCA_903798035.1 Danio albolineatus
CTTCAACCGTAGATAGATAGTAATGTTGGACAGGAGTTTGCTGGAGTTTGGCTGGTGGTTCAGCAGTGTTGCGAGTGTAACAGCTGTGAGTGTTTGCTTGATGATCAGTTAACATTGTTCACCCCATCTGGATGTGCGGCGCTCGGGGTTTCTTCTGTGTTAGCCAGCGCATCTGACTCATCTCTCTGGATATGAGAGTTTCACTGAACACACTTAAGATTTATGACACGCCGTTTCGCTCAAACTCTCAAACTCCCCCAGTTTTACTCCCAGGGAGGCACATTGACTTCTCACAAACGGTGTAAACACTGCAATAAAGGATTTAACGTTTAGGGAGAGTGGCTGAGAATTTATTTGCGTTTAATAGGTTGACGTTTCTTTGAAAACATAACCTATGAGCTTTCAAAGCATTGTGGAATTATGTGACTCATAATTCTCTGTTTTTCTACAAGTTTATTTGTCACATTTGCAAATGTACGTACTTTTTAAGGGTCATTATTTTTCATTATTCAAAGTTTATATATATATATATTTTACTTATTTATCAAAATACACATCATTGTAGTTCTTTGAAAAGGTTTTGAGATAAATTCTGATTTGTACTGAATAGTCAATTCAACTATTTAAAGGGTCACGAAACACCAAAACACATGTTTTGAGCTGTTGACAGTCATATATGTGTCCCGCGCTGCTATAAACACAATTAGGACACATATATTTCGCTAAAGAGTGAAAATTGGTT
The DNA here is from genome assembly GCA_903798035.1 of Danio albolineatus. Classification (NCBI taxonomy): domain Eukaryota; kingdom Metazoa; phylum Chordata; class Actinopteri; order Cypriniformes; family Danionidae; genus Danio; species Danio albolineatus. The sequence goes on from CAIGQQ010029614.1 coordinate 87,789, forward strand.
GTTTCTTGCATTATTTTGAGCAAATTCTAACTAATGAACAAATTTTTGATGCTGCGTCACGCCGATGAGATCCATGCGTGTATTCCAGCGTGGAGAGTTGACATCTGTACCGGCCAGTGTATCGTGACATCTCTGAGTGTGCGGCATTAAGTCATGAGAAAGACTTGGTTTAAACCAATCAGCGTGCTCTATTGTGTATGCGGTGCAACTTCATTAATATGCACGATAGCTTCGAAGATTGTTTGTACCTGTTGCAGTGTTCAGACGGCAGAGAGACGCCACGCTGTGTTGCCAAAACAAGTGGAAGAAGAATTGTTTGGAGACACAGGTAGCCAGTGTTGTGTTTATGTGCTGCAACGAAGGTTTTGTTTACATTTCCCGCTATGAGAGCGCAGCTGGTCTCACACGCGCGCAGCAGAAATGCGTTTTTAAGGAACTTTTTTTTTCACCTGAGAGCTTTCCGCATCTGGAAATGGTGAAATCGGGATTTGCCGCTCGTCTCCTTTTAAAACAGATGCCGCTCCAGTTCATGTTGATTGTTCTGTCTCTACAGATTTGGTAAGCCATCAGTGCTCTTTGTTTGTTTATTCAGATGGCAAAGTTAGTTCGTATCATCAGCAGGACTCTTTCAGTGTTTATAGACAGACCTTAGTCAAAATGATTAGAACTGTTACTGAGTTCACAGTACGTTAATATCACTACAAAATTATAGACTGAAAGATCCAATGTAAATGCTGCCCTCCGAGTGTAAACATGTAAACACCGCAGTCAAACTAGTACTTTCGTGTAGAATTTTTGCCGCATTTTGTGACAGGATAGTCTATACCCACACGGTTTTCTGACGCTATCTACCGAGTGCATCTAAGTTACCGAGAAATGCAGAGGGTTTTTAATTTCTCCGTTACGTCGCGCGGTATTAACCGCTCCATTAAAACTGCTCTCTGAGCAGTTTCTCACATCTCGTTTGTCACCGGGGCATGCAGGAAATGTTCCTGGATAAAAGTAAAAGTGCCAAACTGCCGTTAAAGTCACAAATTAATAATTTGGCAAATAATTCGATGACTGATGTCAATGTAAACAGTCACTGTCTTTCTCCCCCTGTGTCTGTGTTTGTGTGTTGCCTGTCTGAAAATCAGCGCGTGCACAAATGGAAACCCCCATTTTTATGCAAAACCTTCCCTCTTTCCCTCCCCAGACACTCCCACCTAAACAGAGTTAGACACACCCACTTTCCTGAGCTTTTCCGGACTATAGGTGTGAAAACACCCTGCTGAGACAGGGGGGGTTTCGTGGCCCTTTAAGTTTATATATTGTTATTGATAGTTTGTGTTTCTTAGAATTGTGTTTTAAATGTTGCTTAGAATTTTTCTGAGAATTGGATCAATCTCTTAAATTGTCATGTCTGTAGCAGGGGTGTGATGACCGTCTTTCTCCACGAGACAAGGCACGAGAAGTTGACACGACAAAGCATTAAATATTTTGTGTTCATATTGTCTACAATGAAATACAAGCCCAATTTGGAAACCACTATTTTCTTTATTTGCGTTTTCCAAACTGCCCCAACGTTTTCTGATTTGGGGTTGTATGAAATGTTATAAAAAATAAAATTAATAAACTTGGTCCCACTTTATATTAAGTGGCCTTAACTAATATGTACTTACACTGTAAATAATAATTAGTTACATTGTACTTCTTGTGTAAATACATGTTTATACATCGTACTTATGCTTGATTAAATACCTGCGTGTAATTACATCTGTAATTAATTTCTGTAATTACATCTTTAATTACGATGTTGACTATCCCTTTCACCTTAACTCACTCTTAAACCTACCCATACCACTGAACCTGTCTCTAACCTCACCCATATCCCACCTCAAGAGCACCAGAAGTGCTTTGCAATACATTATGAACACAGTAAGTACGTTGTAATTATATTTACATGTAAGTACATAGTAGTTAAGGCCACTTAATATGAAGTGAGACCATACATTTTTACCAGACTGACTATGTTCACACACTGTTCCCAAACTGTGTTTAAACCCCTTATAAAAGTGATTTTCACATAATAGGTCCCCTTTCAGCTGTGCAACAGTCTTCAAAGACCACACATAAAATTAGCAGAGGTTTGCTAACGTCCTCTTGTGTGGTTGACCTCATCAAAACACTAATTTATGAAGTCTGACCAGAGGGGTTTATACACCCCACTGCAAAATGTTAGCGGTTTCTTCATTAATGGCTAAATTAATTAGACATTCTTTTGTCAACATGTTAATGAGCCTTAACAGGAAGTGGTCATTATTGTTTTTGTGTTCAGCCTAGCAGTCAATCTCCTTCTCTCTCACCTGAGGTCTCGTCTCCTTCTGGACTCCTTCATAGACATAAAAAGACCAGATTGAAGTGCTCAAATGTCGACTAATTGATGGGATTGTTTAGTAGAAACGTGTGGCGAGAGGAGTTATTCTAATTGTCCTTTATTCATGTGAGGGTTTATTCAAATGACACTATTGAGGGACTTTGGGTTTGATACAGTCCGGCAAAGGAAGTCTGAAGGTAACAGATCTCTCTATAGTAAGCATTTTAAGAAGACAGTCCTTAAATGATTAGTTCACCCAGAACGTTCTGTTATGAATTTTTCACCCTTGTGTCATTCCAAACTCCTGATACCCTTTTTTGTCTTCACAAATTAAAATATTTTAGATTAAACCTGAGGCTTCCCTCATCTTCCATAGACAGAAACAGTCATGAGACATTTAGGGCTCTATTTTAATAGTCTAGGCCATAAAAACCGAATGCTTCACTAGCCAGAAAAGTTAAACAGACCATCTGCAGCATGAGGATAAAGAATGAGCCTCCTCCATTCGGCCTCTTTACTTTCTCTTTACTTTTGCTCTTTACTTTACAGCTGTTCAAACATGCAAGGACATTACAGAACAGACAGTTCACATATCCATTCCAAAATTCCGGTAAATTCTGACATGATTAACCAGAATTGAGCTCTAAATGGCTGCACTTGTGTTCATAAACATAGAAGTGGTCTGGCTTTTGTTGGTTTCACTTTTATTTAAAGCTTTAGCATTCATGCAGCTGCTTTGTCCCAGAGACATCCAAGGCAAAAGCAGGAACTGCAGCTATATGTTTACGCATTTGACTATGTGACAAATTCAGTGGATGGAGAAGTATTATGAACAACTTCGATAAAAACATGGAGGAACACTTTCGCATGTCGAGATGTACATAATGTGTGTGTGTGCTCACTGGAGCACTTCACGTACACGCGCGTCAAGCAGAGCAGAGCAGAGCAGAGCTTGAAGGTAATCAAACAGCAGCTTATCATAAGCATTTTATCGATAATTTTTCCCACAGTTGGCATTAATAATGAACATAGAAACAATATCTTACTAACATCTAATAGCTAAATGTGTCTTGAAAAAAATATTCAAAGGCTTTTATTTTCATAAACAGCGCTGATGTGAATGCGTCTGAATGTTCTGATTGGCTGGAGTAGACGTCTCACGTCAACGCGGTCTAAGCGTGAATGTGCTCTTTCCGGCAACTTTCTTTCCACGTTCACACAGAACGGCAAATTACCGGTAATGTTAAATCTTCTCTTTCAGGAAAAATGCCAGAACAAATTTACCGGTATTTTCAAAAAGGGCCTGTTCACACATACAGACCTTTCCAGAAAATTGCCGGTAATTTTCCGGAAAGGTCTGTATGTGTGAAAGGGGCTAATGAGTCCTATTTTCAGAGTTCACACTTAGCTGATGATTGATTATAAAGCTTGTTTGGCATGCTGTCCCGGGAGAGAGCCCTGAGCTCATAAGATCCTCGAGCCTGGGGCTGCCTCCCGTCTGCAAGGCGAGAGGGGAGTTTGAGCTCAGGTAGATCTCGAGAACTCCCCTGCTGTAGTAGCTATTGAACAGATAGTGATTGCTCTTAAGTGATAACTACTTACTAGGACCATGTCTATGGTGCCGATTTGGATTAGTCGATTAACTTATGTTGCATGTTTTTAGACGGTGGGAGGAAATCGGGGAACCCGGGAGAAACCCACGTGAGCACGGGGAGAACGTGTAAACTCTGCACAGAAACATCAGCTGGCTTGGTAAGGACTAGAACCAGTGACGTTCTTGCTGTGAGGCAACAGTGCTAACCACTGGGCCACCATGCCGCCCATCTAATATAGGAGAAGGAGTAGTGGAGGAAGGGGGGATTCTTCAAAATGAAGATGGCTGTGATATGGAACTTAGGGCATTTATAGTGGCTTAGGAATCATCTGATTGGTGAATCATAAATTGAATAATGCGGGACCGGCTGCAAGCAATCATAAGCATGTGATCCTCTCGAAATTAGTTTATAAATAAACTTCACTTAAATGAAAAGACTAAATATTCAAGCATAAGTTCATTGATGACCTTATAAACATTGCTTGCGCTATTGTAAACAATCACCAAGCTATCTAGACTGTCATCTTGTTCTTAATTCTCACACAATTCATGATAAAAAAATCTAATTTCACTCACCTTATTGATTGCTATGATGGAATTTTTGCAAATAATCATCAACATTTAAGCCACTGTTATGTATAAAATATATGATCTATATCACGCCGTGTTCATTCTGAGAGGAGTTTCTGTGGTTTTGTGTGTGTCAGAGTGAAAGTCGAACGAACAAAGAGATGAAAGCAAGAGGAAAAGTGAAGTTCGAGCTCAAATATTGGGCCTTGACTGCCTGACCCTGTAGAGTCGCTCACCCTTGCGGAAGCAGAAATCTCAATTACCGTCACACTTAACATGGAGCGCAGGTCCAGGTTTGAGAGACCGCCTGGCCCCCACCATGAGGTTAATTTACAGTCCAGGGAGGACAGCCGTGCAGTATGAAGCATGGAATTCATGAGGCTCAGTGAGAAGGTCTCGACTCGACGGGTCACTTTTTATGGCGAGGAGCGCAGTGCAGTGAACTCGCAGCCAGACTCGTTTAACTCTTCAAGAGGAAGCTAAACTTGTGATTTGAGCAGACTTCATGAGCTAGTTACTGACCGCAGGTGTGAGTGGACATATATATCCACAATTACAGTTTGTGTCGATAAATATCTTTAGATATCCAAGTTGAGATAATGTAAAATCTGACTGTGACTGTAATGTAATGATGTGCAATTTTTTGAAGCTGTTTTGGATCAGTAATTAATGTGAAAAGTGCTATACAAGTAAACTTGAATTGACATGAATAATGTGATCGAATATATTAACACAAATGGAGGACAGTGTCAGGATTCATGGTGGGGGAAAGGAGCGAGGACTCAATTGCAGACAAATAATATGGGTTTATTAATAAAAATAAAACAAAACAGCAAAATAAATTACCCCGATGGGGAAATAAACAATCAAAACAAACCAGACTGGGCAGGCTGGCAGGGAGCAATACTGGAGAACACGACAGGGGCATCAACAATGACGAACTGGCACAGGACAGCAGACATGAGGAGAATATAAAGAGAAATAATTAACACAAACAGGCGAACATGATAAACTAATAATGGGTTAACAAGCAGGGTGGGACTAGACAATAGACAGAAGAGCACACGACACAAACACCACAAGCCATGTGCTCACATAAAACAAGACTAGAACACGCAACGGAAGCACGCGGCCACTGTGTAAACACAGAGCCACGTGCTTATACAACACAAACAGACGCAAGACACAAGCACACGATAAAATGAAAACACCTTACCGTGTGCTCACCCATATGCAATGCACATGTTTCATCTCAGTGCCGTCCAAAACTGAAACCAACTAGACTTAGACGCTGAGAATGAAACAGTGCGATGCCGACAGAACAAACACAAACACGAGTACAAGGGCGCACGTCCCAAGCATGCCCAGACCTCACGCACCCGCATCAAAAGCTGGAGTGCGCATGGGCTGAGCACGCCCATGATGGCACCCATACAGAGATGCACACACAATGACAGAAAAGCAGTGCTCGACCCGAGAAAACTCAAGTCGAGCGCAACAAACAAGACAGAGCTAGTGTCTGGACTCTGCCACCAAAACAAGAATTCAGGGATAAAGTCAGGGAATGACACATTTTATAGTGGTAATATTGGCCAGCATTAATAAAAACTACGGATAGAATCTGTGTGTTTTAGTACAAAAGTATCCTGGGACTTATGTATTTTTGCACTTTTTGTTTTCGCGAATCCATGAGAGACCGCTGTGTACGCTTTTAGAGATTTCAAATTTCTCTTGTGAGTGTCATTCGCTCCTGCTGTTCTCACTTAAACCCACCAGAGGCCGCTGTCGACTGATTGTTTGACTGACTTAATGACTGACTGACTGACTGACTGACCAATCGACTGACCCACCCTCCTCCTTCTCTAAACCCAACTAATTTTATCAATTGACCCAAACACCCACTTCCCTAAACCCAACCAACAATTTTCACAAGCAATCCAGAAAAAAAGAAAAGCCCTCGTCTCATCTTTACCACGTTTTCAGATTTTACCACATTCTCACCCTATAGTTGCCGGTTTATTTTAGTTTTTAGATTCTGTTTTTGTCTTGCCTGCTTTCTGGAACCGCTCCTCACCAGACTTGAACCCCGTCATCGTGGTCAACTCCTCTCTGTGTCTCAAGTCCGCCAACGTACATGACGAGCAAATGGGACAAACTGGTTACAGCGGGAAAGTCGTCCACACGGAGGTAAACGGTCAGTTGATAAGTGCGAAAAGGAACGCCGTCATACCGGCCCGTAGCGTTTGTTTAAGAAATGAAACACAGCCATTTGTACCTCTGGCTACATAATGTGTGGTCTCCAGAAACGTACATAGGACTTCGTTTTCAGAATGACTCTGTGTTGCTCAAGTCAGTTAGTCAAGCAGGGAGTAGATGATCTTTTGTGGTTGTCTGAAGTAATATATCTATATAAGTAAAGCTAAAAGATATACGGATAACTAACAGACAGCTTTTCTGGCGGCGAGAATAATATTTGTAAACGAAAAATCCAATGAAATTTTTCCCCCGGTTATCCTACAGTGACAGTCGCTAAGGTGTCAAAACTCTAATTCGTCTTTATGCTGACAACACTGAAAAGAAGCGCATCGTTATTACTGTACAAATGTGTGAGATTACATTTGTACAAACGTGATGCCAGCAAGACCAGAGATCTGGGAAATGAAATGTAGAATCTGTAGAACCTGAAATTGAGGTTCATCCTCTTGAGATGGGTTACGCTCCTCTAACTGGGCCCCTGAAGTGGGTTGAAGGCGATTTACATTTCATTAGATCTCTGAAATAGAGGTGGACTTTGAAGATTAAAAAATACAAAACAAAGCTAGATTACTATGCAACTCTTGAATAGGTTGCTGTTTTGTGTACGTGTTTAGTTTGTTGTCTTGTTTGTCTGTTGGAGAAATTTCTGCTTCTCAAATATAACAGGTTCTAAAATATATGTTTTGTCCCCCCCCCACCCTATTTTCTTGTATTATGAATGTTCCAATAACAGCATTGCTTTCAGATCTGTAGAATATTGGACGGCAGAAGAGACGTTCAGCCCCGGGGAGTGAACTTCCCATTTTTAGATTTTTCATGAACCTTGCTTCTCTGAACTGTTATGAGGGCCGCTTCTTTACCCTCCAGCTTATATATTTCCATAGAATGTAATTTTTTTCATATCTATTGATCATTCCCATCCACCTGTTTACACACTAAGGATATCATACTAGCATATATGGAAAAATAAACAGAGGTTAGTGTTGAAATTGGTTTGAGATCTTGGAGGAATGTGCTTTTTTTTTTGAATGATGGCGCGTTATTGAGCTGAGGGGTTTTCATAGCCACCCCAAACCTTATGGATGAGTTTTGTGGGATTTTATTCGCCCTCTCCTCTCTGGGTTCATTGTCACAGCGTCATCCCTCAGTGTCTGTGCCACCCAATGCCTTCAACTGCCATCCTTTAGCCAACTTGTACAGACACTAGGAAGAAGGGGTGTCGAGAGTTAACAAGATTGGCTATGTGTGATGGAATGAAAGTTAGCAATGTCTTGCCATGCACAGTAGGTCCATGAAGTACAAGTTTTGTTACAACAGTGGAGATATTTAAATACTTTGTTTTTGATGTGCTTTCTCAAAACATGTCCCAAATCGGTTAAGGAAGCAAGGAGTATGATCTTTTGTGGTTGTCTGAAGTAAATACTATATATAAAAGTAAAGCTAAAAGGATAACGGATAACTAATAGATAGCTTTTCTGGTGGCGAGAATAATATTTGATTTTTTTCACCCTCTCCTCTCTTTGGGTTCATTGTCACAGAACAGCTTCATACCTCGGTGTCTGTGCCACCCAATCCCTTTAACTGCCATCCTTTGGCCAACTTGTGCAGAGACTAGGATGGAGGGGTGTCGGGAGTTAACAAAATTGGCTATGTGTGACGAAATGATAGTTAGCAATGTCTTGCCATGCACAGTAGGTCAATTAAGGGAGTGATTCATGTGCTAGTGACAAAATCCACTATTTAAAGGAACACTCCACTTTGTTTTGGAATTAGGCTCATTTTACAAAAAGTAGTTTATTTTTAAACTAATTTCGAGAGGACTTTTATAGAAAAGAACACTGTAAAATCAACATACTTATGAGGTACTTTGCATGTTGCATATCTGGTTGTAACCCCCTTATTACCCAAGCATTACAGTTTCTTCCCTTATACCTACACGTATGTTCATTATACTTATACTATACGTATAGAAAAGTACACCGTTATTTCACTGTACTTACGCAGTACTTTGCGGGTCGTAAAAGAAAGCGCTACCATATTTTCTATTCACATAGGCTATTAGCAAAATATTTTGCAGTGTTTGCATGTCCTTTACTCCATAAAATTCATTAAAATAAAAGTAAAATTACATTCATTACAAGTTGATTAAAAAAACAACAACAAATATCTAAAATGTTATATAATTTTATACACGCGAACAACGTGACACATTTACAACCCTGTCTAGTGGACTATGGGGGTCTTGCAGAGAGAGAGAGAGAAAAAAAACGTCTATATTTCAAACTTATTTTGGCTCTCAAACGAAAAACTAACAAGCTTTGTTTGAAGTGTTTGTTTGCCTCTTTAAAGATGCAGCCATAACAAATGTCCATTGTTTATTGTTAGTAGTGCACTGATATATAAATCATAGTTCACAACTGCCAATACTTGTCTCTGCAATTCCGGGAGTGGGGTGGGGTTTTGGTTGTTTGTCAGAGTAACACAGTTGAGAACCAGTGGGTGGAGGCGCAGGTGATGTTTGTGGTGTTAGAAACAGTACAATAGACCTGGATTTTGGGCAGCAGCGATCGGATACTAGACTAAAATTGGCAACCCAGGGGTATTCCAGACTGTACCAAAAAACCTGAGGACAAGGGGCGTCGGGGTTCAAGGTTGGAATAGCGTGAGGATGGTGGGAGGCAGGTCTGAAATATGGGTATTGGCAAGTATGCTTCACACCAAAGTCATCTTCAAACCAACCAACTTCAACCCAGAGTGATATCTTTGTTTTGTAAAAACCTTCTCATTATTGCATGGATTTACATTGAAATGGGTGAATTTAACCCGCAAAATTCCTCAGAACAAATACAAAGACAGCAGCTTATGGTGTTCTTTGAAACTGATCCACTGTAGAAAAAAGCAAATTCACGGATTCAGAAGACGCCCTAATGTAACTCCTTCTTACTGATGTTCTACTGGAGCATAATGAGGACCGCTGTGTTAGGCTACAGGCAAGCCTTTAAGATTAACACATAATTAGCTTGCCAGCGCTGTTTTGTTCCCATCTTAGAAATGCAAATGAATCTTAAACCTCAAATTAAACTCCTCAGAGTGGCCGCATTATGTGTACAAAAACACGCAAGTACAACATGTGTGTAAACCCCATACAAACACACACCCTCTTTTCCGATATTAAACCAATCACGCCAAGTAGTGAGTAACACAGAGGAGGATTGACTAGCCCTTTGGCTAAACATGTCTTAATTCGCCCCTCTTAATGAACTTGGTAATTAAATCAAATTAAGGCCCATTAGTCGAGTGATTTTTCAAGCTGATAATGTGCATCCTCTTGCAAAAACTTGCTTTCCTGCAATTAGAGAAGCTTGAACAGAGACAAATTGGAGCTATTAATTGTGTACTCATGTCTCGGCACTGACAACAAACATTTTTAATGAGGGGGAGGAACTGCGGACCGCGGCTAAAGGAATGGAAGAAACTGTGGTCTGCAGCTAAATGCACTGAGACAACTGTTATTGCGCTCTTCATTGAATACAAAGACAGAACATTATGAATGGGAATTAAACAGTATGGTAGTCCCCAAGGCATTTGGTTGTGGAAAATGGGTTACGGGTCTGTTTTGACTTGCAAACATTAAACATCAATGATAATAAAACGACGAATCATCTGTTGTTATACTGTAGTTTGGATTAGAGCCCTGCACAGGCCTTAAGTCTAAGCCCTAGCCCGGCCTTGGCCCAAGACGCACAGGCTGTAGCCCTGCCCTTGTCCAACAGCTTATACCGTTACGGTCAATAAAATAGACCTGATTTGTCTTTAATAGAACGTTTAGTTTTTTATCAGAATAATTTAGAGAAATGTTTGGATTTTTTTTTATCGATAACCAAGCGGTATCTGGTCCACAGTGAGTTTGCTCAACGCACAAGTTGTACATTGTGCATAACCAGTTGGCTCATCATTAGGGCCAGACAGAATTTGTGGACATTATTAGCTATTTCTGCAGCGTTTTTTGATAAAAATCTGCGCTTTTATGCGGAATGATTTTGGGAGTATCATAACTTAAACATATATATATATATATATATATATGTTTATACATATGTATATGTAT
>CAIGQQ010029614.1:108194-124425 GCA_903798035.1 Danio albolineatus
ATAATATAATATAATATAATATAATATAATATAATATAATATAATATTTATTTTTAATTAGCTTTTATAAATATTCAAGTAATATTTAAACATATTTTATATTCATATTTTCATTACGGTTATTGAAAAAAATAATGAAAATATTATATTTCAATTCTTAACATATGAGTGCTTAAATAAAGTAATACACTTTAAATAAATAAATAAATAAATAAAACACATCCTTAAATGTACATGTAAAATATATGATATAATATAATATAATATAATATAATATAATATAATATAATACAATATAATATAATATAATATAATATAATATAAAATAATATAATATAATAAATTTTAATATGATTTCATATATAAGTAATATTTAGACATTTTATATTCATATATTCATTATGGTTATTGAAAACAAAATGGAAATTTTATATTTCAATTCTAAACATATAAGAGAGTTTAAATAAAGTAATACATTTTAAATAAATAAATAAATAAATAAATAAATAAATAAATAAATAAATAAATAAATAAATACATAAATAAATAAATAAATAAACAAACAAACAAACAAACATTGATGTGAAAACCCTCTCAGACTGTTTTTGCAGGCAGCTTCTTAGATATTGAAGGATGTTACCAAGCATTGAAAAAAAAAGAGTTCTTCAAAGTAATGACAGCTGAAAAGATGACTACAATGTTCCAGGAGCCAAATGAAAGTAATACGAAGCTCTCTTTTGATGTGATTTTTCTTCCCCCTGAAAAGATATAAAGGTGTTTCAGAAAGCGAGGCTGCCACAATCTCCATGTCATTTGTGAATTGAACTGTGGACCAGTGCACTTGTTATACGTTTGACATGTCGTAATTACCACCGTTCAGCGACCAGAAAAGTGTTGGCTATACTATAGGTCATAATTTCAGTAATCAACAGAGAAACGTTCATCGGGCAGGTGTGTAATTCGTAACTGACAAACAAAGACGGCGTAAGTTATACCATTAATTTTTACCAGACCTTTCTTAACAGAGCTGACAGCATTGACGGTTAAAGTTGAGCAATGGATAGAAAAGCACTTCAGAAATGCTTCCTCCTGCTTTTCAGGGACGGCGTGACATTGTCCGCTCTTCACAGGCCTCTGAACACCAGCTTTTTCCTCATATGGTCTGACATCTCTGAGCCGCATGGGGTAAGAAAAGAGACATCGTGCAGACTTCTGTCCGGTGGATGGTATTTTAGTGGCATATAAATACATTTGAACAGCTGGTGTTGTAATTACAAGGCAGAAATGAGATTCCCCAGGATTTTATGGAAACATCTCTTGGTTGAAAACATACTGATGAAGCCAGAGAACAACAGTAATGCCAGCCTGATCTCACGAGAAAACGTAAGCATTTTACGTTTTGCCAGTTTAGTGGCTAATTCGTACGAATACGTACAAGTTCAGTTGTACGAAAATTTACGATTTAAAAAGGAGGCGTGGCACCCAACCCCACCCCTAAACACAACCGTCATTGGGTGATGAGCAAATCGTACTAAGTTGTACGAATTAGATCGTACGAAGTCATACGAATTAGCCACTAAATGAAAAGTTACGAATTGCCGTGAGATAGCGTTGGTAATGCAGGGCAGGGTGCGAATTATACATTGACGATTGGGGGAGGGGGTGGTTTTAGTAAATCAGATGTATGTATTTATTTAAATTAATATTTATTCATTCATTCATTCATTTTCTTTTCGGCTTAGTCCCTTTATTAATCCGGGGTTCGAACCAGCGACCTTCTTGCTGTGAGGCGAACGTGCTACTCACGCGCCACCGTGGCGCCTAAATTAATATTTATATAATCTAATTTAATAATAAAACGGATTTAAATTTTAAATATTTTAAGGAATATTTAGTGTATTCTATTCTATTCTATTTAAGAGATTACTTTGGGACAAATTATAAAACTATGCGTCTAATTTGACTTTGCTTTTAGGCTATATCTAGATTTCTGCGAGATTTAGGTTTATATAAGGAGAACAGTGGTGTTTTGAAAACAGAACTGAAACTAAAGTATTAAAAATAAACTTGCGGGACTAATTTATGTCCTGCAGCAAAATTACTTTTATTATAATTGTAGTGATCTGCTTGAGGTTCAGTGGGTAAGTTTATTTTTATGCTTTTGATAAAGTAGCATTCAACTTATGCTCTTTAGACCATGCGCTGGACGTTTCTCCATGTTTCGCTGGGAATGTCTTTAAGTAAATAATTATTTAGGCCTATTTAATTATTCATTTATTATTTATGAACAATAATTGAGACATGAAATTAGATAGTAAAATACAACGAAAATGTAAATGAAAACGTAAATGAAAAAGCTTACTTAGTAACTGTCTTAGTCACTTTAAAATATCAAACACTGTACATCTCTCTTTTTTTAGGCTAAAACACTGCTTTATATATTTATTCATTTATTTAGGTCTATTTGTACGTATGTTTGTACCTACTTTCATTTTAGTTGTCGTTTATTTTAGTGGTCTTTCATTTCTTTGATTTTACTTTTTCCAAAATAAATCTTCATTTCATTTAACACGTTTACAATAATAATAAAGCTGTTAACAAGTTTTGAATGATTAATGAAGCAATTACAATGTTTTGTCCTATTATTTCATCTTCATAAGTAGCAGGGTATTTACAGCTACTGTGTATTTCTGTCTGTTCGCATCCCATCCCCTTGTGCCCCCTGGCGACAAAGTCACAAACTGCGGTCATACCTTAAAACAAGTTCTTCCGGGGCGGCGGTAGAAGGTGCGGCGGTAATGGCCATATTTAAGTAGTACCTACTGTACAACAGTTGTGTCTGCTTCTCGAATCTGATTGGCTGATAGCGATGCAGTATTCTGCAATAGCAGCATTCATACAGCCTCTTCACCCTTGTGTATTACTCTGCCCACATAGAGTTACAAGGCATAAAATCACTACAGTTTGACAAATATAAAAGCAGTTGGACAACATAATGTACTCTTGAGGCTTGTTTAGGTGAGCATGTAGTTATTTAGATTACAACTATGCAGTTTATTCATAAGGATAGTGCCTATTTTAAAATATTTATAATAAAGATGGTTGAAGTTTTGCCACAAGATGGCGAATGACCACATACTAAGTCATTGGGGGAGGAAAAATTCAGCGCTTTCTTTTCGTATTTCAAACTACAGCTTAAAATAATCATAAATCAGGTATAAATCAGGATCTCCTGCTTTTGTATTTTGTTTTGCTGTATTTATACCATAGTATTCTGGTAGTATTTGCTTTGGTTTGGCTTTTTCAGGGTTAATTATTGTGACATTTGCAACAGAGAAACACTGGGAAATCACTGTAGACTGATGACATTTCATGCTGTTCAGCCTTCTAATCTTTAAATGTGAGCAAAATCACTCTGTTTTGTCATCACTTTAGACCAGGGGTGGGCAAACTTAATCCTGGAGGGCCGGTGTCCTGCACAGTTTAGCTCTAACTCTAATCAAACACACCTGCTTATAGATTTCTAGTGATCTTGAAGACACTGATCAGCACATTTAGGTGTGTTTGATTAGTGTTGGAGCTAAGCTGTGCAGGACCCCGGCCCTCCAGGACAGAGTTTGCCCACCCTTGCTTTAGACATTACGCTAGAGAATCATTCAAATACTAGCTCTAAAGTGACATTTGTGAATTAGCAACAGATTCTGCTGTTCTGACATCAGCTGCGGATGTGAATGAATGGTGGAAGAAAGTAGTTCCTTGTACAAAATGATCTTTGAGACGCTTCGGATTTGATTTTCATTTTCAATTTTCAATTTCATTTTCAACTCTTTGTTTTTCCTCCCATCAGTGCCAATATACAGCCATATTCTCTCTTTCAGACCATTTTCATGTGTGTGAAAATCCCAGTAGATCAACAGTTTTTGAAATACTCAGACCAGCCCGTCTGGCACCAACAACCAAGCCACATTCAAAGTCACTTACAGTAAATCACCTTTCTTCCCCATTCTGATGCTCGGTTTGAACTCCAGCAGATCGTCTTGACCATGTCTACATGCCTGAATGCATTGAGTTGCTGCCATGTGATTGGGAATTAGCGCTAACGAGTTGTTGGACAAGTGTACCTAATAAAGTGTATATATACCACAAGCCACAAGGACTAATATACCTACTGTAAGCCACCCAGTAACAATACCGTGCTCACCTGTACTATAAAAAAACATACATATGGACAGCCCCATATTAAAACGGGATCTATTGGGAGAGACAGAGTCCTTGTGGAAAGTCAGGTCAGAGAAAGGATATCTTACAATGAGTGAAATTGGACATGATTAACCCAGCGTAACCCCATTTTCTTCTCTGGTGACTCTGTGTCACACCATATTGAAAGATCGTGACCTCTTGAAGTTGACAGAGCATGCCTGTGTTTAGCACTGATCCCAAAACTACTGAAAACCAACCGACAGATCAGTGCTGTTAAACCAGTTTCTATGATAATAATAATATCATATTTCAAATAATGGGCACAGTGGGTAGCACGATTGCCTTACGACAAGAAATTCGCTGGTTCGAGCCTCGGCTGGGTCAGTTGGCATTTCTGTGTGGAGTTTGCATGTTCTCCCTGTGTACGAGTTGGTTTCCTCCGGGTGCTCCGGTTTTCCCCACAGTCCAAAGATATGTGGTATAGGTGAACTGTCATGGGTTGCAGCTGGAAGGGCATCCAGTGTGTAAAACATATGCTGTATAAGTTGGCGGTTCATTCCGCTGTGGCAACACCAGATTAAAAAAGGGACTAAGCCGAAAAGAAAATGAATGAATGAATGATTTGAAATAATACCACAGTTCTTCAAATTCTCTAAAATCGGCCATTAATATGCCTTATGGTAGGAGATGATGTGACTTACTAAAGTTTTGCTTAAATAAATTAAAAAAGAAAAGAAAAAAGACAGAAGAGAAACTTAAAAGAAAGTGACTTGAAAGAAATCAGAGCGTTGATTTCCTGACAATGACTTTGAAATTAAAATGGCCTTCAAAGATGTGATTCATTAAATAAACAGTCTTGCAATTGCAAAGGACTGTCACTGACATGACAAATCATATTGTTTCACATTAATTAATCTGTTTATTTAGTTAAATATTCATTTATCCAAGGGCTACACGGTGGCTCAGTGGTTAGCACTGTCGCCTCACAGCAAGAAGGTCGCTGATTCGAGTCCTGGCTGGGCCAGTTGGCTTTTCTGTGTGGAGTTTGCATGTTATTCCCGTGTTTGCATGGGTTTTCTCTGGGTGCTCCGGTTTCCCCCACAGTCCAAAGACGCTATAGGTGAATTGAATATGCGCTATAGGTTATTGAATAAACTAAATTGGCCAGTATTGGTTTCCCAATACTGAATTGCAGCTGGAAGGGCATCTGCTGTGTAAAATATATGCTGGATAAGTTGGCAGTTCATTCTATTGTGGTGACCTCTAACGAATAAAGGGACTAAGCCGAAGGAAAATAAATGAACGAATCATTTATCCTAAATAAAAATAATATGATGTTGGCATTTTTCAGTTAGGCTACCAATTGTTTTATAAAATTAAAGTCTAAATAAATAGACAAATAGGGTGTTGTGTTAAATCTTTATTTAAAATATGCGCTGTTTAATTTATAGAATTTAGTCTACACCTTACACCTTACCCTACACCTTTTACATTTTATTTCATTAAACATAGGCTTTTTCTGAAAACATAGCCCTAAATACATCTCTGGAGATCACAAATTATGTAGCCAGAAGTACGTATGGCTGCATTTCGTCTTTAAAACTATTAAACAGATTTTAACAGCCAAAATAAACTAAATACAAATAAAATAAAAAATAATAATACTAAAAAAAATAAAAATAAATAATAATTAATGTTTTTTTATGTATTGTAAGATGATGTCTATTGCTTCAGCCTGAAGAACCACAAAGTAACTTCTCTAACAATCTCCACAAAAAAAATGTGTTAGCACACAATACCTTTATTTTCACAAAATGAATTATTAACGTTGTATTGTCCAAAGCAGGTGTAACAGTCTGCATATTAATAAAAAAGAGAAAATGAAACAACCTTTACAATTCAGCTGAGGTTTTGATTTCATATTCTGTTGTTAGAGGCTTATTATCACTCCGGGTTAAAAAGAAAACAAAGTAATCTTTAAACAATACAAATAAATCTGGGTTTTCTGAGTGCACAAATTTTGTGCGGGCCTCATTATAAGTCATAACATCATTTACAACTAGCAACAGAAAACTTTTTTGGCAATTTTTTAACTCAATATTAGAATTTCAGAGGCCTGAAAAACAATCTTATTTTGAAGTTTTTAAACAAAATACCTTTAATATCGCAAAATGAATTATTAAAATTGTGTTTTCCAAAGCAGGTGCAACAGTCTTCATACTGATAAAAAATGAAGCAACCTTTAAAATTCAGCAGCTTTCGATTTCAGATTCTGTTGTAAGAGGCTTATTATAATTTCTTTTTGACCAATATTTTACTCTATATCAACATTTCAGGGTCATGAAAACCAGTATTTAAGTTTTTAAACAAAATACCGGGGCAGCACAGTGGCTCAGTGGCTAGTACCGTCGCCTCACAGCAAAAAGGTTGTTGGTTTGAGTCCCAGCTGGGCAAGTTTACGTTTCTGTGTGGAGTTTGGAGTTTCTCCCCGTGTTCGCTCTGGTTTCCCCCACAGTCCAAAGACGTGCGGTACAGGTGAATTGAATAAACTAAATTGGCTGTATGTATGAGTGCGTGTGAGTGTGAATGAGTGTGTATTGGATTTTCCCAAAACTGGGTTGTGGATGGAAGGGCATCCACTGCATATAACATATGTTAGAGCAGTTGGCGGTTCATTCTGCTGTGTTGACCCCTGAAATAAATTTTGCATCACCATGTCGACGCCATAGGCCTCTCATAGCCAAATGCTATTGGTTGCCCAATCTTGTTCATCGTAAAATGAGCATCAAAGAGTCTGGCCATTCTCTTCTGACCTCCGGCATCAACAAGGCATTTGCGCCCACAGAACTACCACAGGATCATATCACTGGATATTTTCTCTGTAAACCCTAGAGATGGCAGTGCATGAAAATCCCAGTAGATCAGCAGTTTCTGAAATACTCCGACCAGCCCGTCTGGCACCAACAACCATGCCACATTCAAAGTCACTTAAATCACCTTTCTTCCCCATTCTGATGCTCCATTTGAACTTCAGCAGATCATCTTGATCATATCTGCATGCTTAAATGCATTGAGTTGCTGCCATGTGATTGGGTGATTCGAAATTTTTAAATACATCTGCGTTAACAAGCAGATGGACAGGTGTACCTAATAAAGTGGCCAGTGAGTAAATAACATAATACAATATAACACAAGTGACGAGTGAGAATGTGTTGATGGAAGAGTAAATGATGACCGAATCTTCATTTTTGGGTGAACTGTCACTTGAAGACGCAACGGTTATGCATTGTTACTGCTAGGTCAGGTTAGATCAGGATTGTTCAACTTTTCAGACGCGGACTCCCAGAGACAAGTCATCATAAATTCTCTTTTGTCAGAGATTATTGTCTGCGGCGCTGTCATCATTATTCAGTGTTTACCTTGGAATAACGAAGGAGAAATAATGAGAGAATAAAGGAGCGTGGAAAAACAACTGTTGTGAAATGTTAATGATGCGTCCTTGGGTGTGTTTGTTTTTTTTTTGGTTGGCGTGACGAGCTCTTTAGAGGCTTTTACATTCCCTCAGAACAGAGACTTCCACATACGTGACTCGTGTGTAATTGAAAGTGGCGCCGTCTGCGTTTCAAACCTGCCTCGTCAAAGTTAATCTGCCTCAAACGGAGGCTCTCTCTCATGACTAAAAACCAACTTAGCCATTGTAGATTTAAGAAGCCTTTTTTTGTTTAAAGATTACTTTGTCTTTTTAACCCGGAGTGATAATAAGCCTCTAACAACAGCATCTGAAATCAAAACCTCAGCTGAGTTTTGAAGGTTGTTTCCTTTTTGTTTTCTTTTCTTTTGTTATCGGTATGCAGAGTTACACCTGCTTTGGGAAGTACAATTCAATAATTCATAATTGTGATAATAAAGGTAACGTGCTCTATTTTAATGATCTAAGTGCAAAGTCTAAAGCGCAAAAGCATTAAGGGCATGTTCGTATCCACTTTTGCTATATTAAGGATGGAAAAATACGGTTTGTGCCACATTCAATTCACTTGTACTGCATATCTTTGGACTGTGGGGGAAACCGGAGCACCCGGAGGAAACCCACGCGAACACAGGGAGAACATGCAAACTCCACACTGAAATGCCAACTGACCCAGCCGAGGCTCAAACCAGCGACCTTCTTGCTGTGAGGCAACAGCACTACCTATTGCACCACCGTGTCGCCCCAGAAAGACAACAGTAACTCAAATAACCCCTCGTTACAACCGAGGTATGCAGAAGAGCATCTCTGAACGTACAACACGTCCAACCTTGAGGCAGATGGGCTACAGCAGCAGAAGACCACACCAGGTGCCACTCCTGTTAGCTAAGAACAGGAAACTGAGGCTACAATTCACACTGGCTCACCAAAGTTGGACAATAGAAGATTGGAAAAAATGTTGCCTGGTCTGATGAGTCTCCATTTTTGCTGCGACATTTGGATGACAGGGTCAGAATTTGGTGTCAACAATATGAAAGCATGGATCCATCCTGCCTTGAATCAACGGTTGCTTCCAGCAGGATAACGCAGGATAACGCACCATGTCATAAAGCGTGAATCATCTCAGACTGGTTTCTTGAACATGACAATGAGTTCACTGTACTCAAATGGCCTCCACAGTCACCAGATCTCAATCCAATAGAGCACCTTTGCATGTGGTGGAACGGGGGATTCACATCATGGATGTGCAGCCGACAAATCTGCAGCAACGTGATGCTATCATGTCAATATGGACCAAAATCTCGGAGGAATATTTCCGGTACCTTGTTGAACCTATGCCATGAAGGATTAATGCAGTTCTAAAGGCAAAAGTCGGTCCAAACCAGTACTAGTAAGGTGTACCTAATAAATTGGCTGATGAGTGTATCTCAAAGTATATCAAAATATCTCATGTTGTGTTCAATAATGTTTCTGAACTATGGCAAGCCATAAAAGACAAAACGGCGATTCTGGCAAGCCGTTTTTACTTTTATTGCTTAACAGGATATGAATTATATTGATATTATATTGATATTCAATATATTGAATATATATTGATATCAAGTATTAATTTGTTGATATCAACAACTTATTAGTTAATATCCAGAATGCTAATTGTTGATATCAGGAATTGCATTTCCACTAGTAACAATGTTAATCCTTGATATCAACAATTCAATTTCACTAGTTAAAATGTTCATTCTTGATATCCGGAACTGAATTTCAACCAGTAAGAATTATAGTTCTTGATATCTGTAATTGTATTTTCACTAGATAAATGTCACCATAGACTGCCATTCAAATTTAAGTGTTGATATCAAGAATTGATTTCTTACCAATTAAATGTCAATTTTACATATCAGAAATACAATTCTTACTAGTAAAAGCCTTTATTTTTAATATCAGTTGTCAGATGGATACTAGTGCAAACATCTATTCTTGATATCAACTATTGAATTGTTACTAGTAAAAACTGTTATACTTGAAATCAAGAGTAGGTTTGTCACTAGTGATAATGTTAATTTTTGATAACATGAATGTGATTGTTACTAGTAAGAAAGACAGTTTAGATATCATAAATTTTATTCATATCAGAAATCCATTTTCAGATATCAGAAATAACAAATGTAACATGTTGAATTTGAATTTCAACAGGTTAATTGATATCAACAGTCTGCATTCCTGATATCAGAAACTAAATTGCTGATATCAAGAATTATATTGTTACTAGTAAAAATGTCAATTTCTGATATCAAGAACTTAATTTCACTAGTTGAAATGTTAATTCTTGATATCTGCATTTATATTTCAACACGTTACATTTGTTATTTCTGATATCTAAAAATGTATTTCTGATATCAGCTATTAGGGAAGTAATTTTTGATATCTAAAATGAATAATTTCACTAGTAACAATTATATTTATGATATCAGAAATTAACAGTGTCACTAGTGACAAACTAATTGTTGATATCAAGAATGAACATCTTTTCTAGTTAAAAGGAATTTCTTGTTATCAACAATTTAATTCCTGATATTAAAATAAATTAAAATATTGATATTAACAATTACACTTTTCATATCAACAATTAAATAATTGATATCAACAATTACATTTTAACTAGTAAGAAATCAATTCTTGAAATCAACAATTAAATTTGAATGGCAGCCTATGGTGACATTTAACTAGTCAAAATGCAATTTTTTATATCAAAAATGTTAATTTTTGATATCAACAATTCAGTTTTTGATATCAACAATTACCTTTTTTGATATCAAGAACTGTATTGTTGATATCAAGAACTAACATTTTTGATATCAAGAATTGAATTGTTGATATCAAGATTACATATCCTGAGAATGAATAAAAGTCAAAACGGCTTGCCATACCTGAACATTCATAAATGTTTGAAACCACACAAGGGTGAGTAAATATAGCATAGGTATAGTGAGCATATTTAGATTTTTGAGTGAACTACCCCTTTAATGAATGAGATAACAAGGATATTACGCAGTTATGGGAGGGATGATATGTTGAACTTTTAATCCTAATTAACAACCATCAAACAGACTCACAAAAATCATCGTTACTAATTCATATCCGTTTCGGGACTCTCGTTTTTGATGAAAGGGGAGAGAATCCGGATGATTAAAAACGTCCTGCCATATACTGGATGAATAATTGAACTGGTGTGGCCCCTTTGACACGGAGTAACAGACAACTATTATCACCGTCCCACTTGCGTAAGCCGTTTCCGTCGGCCCTGTGGTGACAACGTGATATCGTTGCAACTGCATGATGGGAGTTGAAAGAAACTTCTTCATGCGTGAGCCGATAATATAATAAGATGATTATTTAGGGGGCCAAACATGCACATGAAGTGATTGTGGCGTGCTGGGTAAAGGTCTGCCTCTGCTCGGTGAGTGCGACTTTATTCAAGTGTGTGCCGCAGTCAATACTTGTATGTCAGAGCAGTAATTGACCTGAATTGAGGCGAGCAAAGCCTTAAGGCCCCATCAAGATTAATTACATTCTCACACATGCAAATCAATGCATTGAGTTGGAGGGCTGTTCTGTACATCTCTAGTCACCCTTGTTTTAGAGAGTAATAATTTATTTTCGGGTCTGGAGAACACTGCTGCATATTGTAATTATGTTGTTCTCAACCCATTTTTTAAATCTCTTGAGGGAAAAAGTCTGGGAACTAATTAATTGCTGGTGCTTGCTAAGGCAATCATCACTATTACTATTGCTAATGCTGAATTCTGGTGTGGCGCACATGCTGGCGCTGAGCATCTGGCATTGTAAGTTCCACCTGCAAGAAAGCTGTAAAAGGGGATGTAGGGAAATTATATTAATAGAACAACTGGGTTAAATCAAAATAAAATATCATATAGAATAGGAGCAATGTCCTAGTAATCATAATATCACAAATCTGCTGCCAAAAATGGCAAGTAAATATCAAAATTTCTGAAATCAAGGTGCATTTTCTGGACAAGAAGAAATATAGTTTTGTCTTCAGTAATTATAAGTCAAAATAATGTGATTTTTTTCCAACAATATGATTCAATATCATTGATTATTTCCTTAAAGTAAATAATTTGCCAGATTGGTAAGCAAAATAAACCTATTTCAATCCAAAAACAAATGTACACCAACCGGCCACTTTATTAGGTACAACTGTCCAACTGCTTGTTAACGCAAATGTCTAATCAGCCAATCACTTGGCAGCAGTTTCAATGCATTTAGACATGTAGACATGGTCAAGACGATCTGCTGCAGGTCTAACCGAGCATCAGAATGGGGAAGAAAGGTGATTTAAGTGACTTTGAATGTGGCATGGTTGTTGGTGCCAGACGGGCTGGTCAGAGTATTTCAGAAAATGCTGATCTACTGGGATTTTCATGCACTTCCATTTCTAGGTTTTACAGAGAAAATATCCAGTGATATGATCCAGTGGCTGTTCTGTGGGCGAAAACGCCTTGTTGATGCCGGAGGTCAGATGAGAATGGCCAGACTCTTTGATGCTCATTTTACGATGAACAAGATTGGGCAACCAATAGCATTTGGCTATGAGAGACGTTTGGCATCGACATGGTGATGCAAAATCTATTTCAGCGGTCACCACAGCAGAATGAACCGCCAACTGCTCCAACATATGTTATATGCTGTAGATGCCCTTCCATCCACAACCCAGTTTTGGGAAACACCAATGTGGCATGGTTGTTGGTGCCGGACAGGCTGGTCTTGGTTTACACATGGTTTGTTTGATTTTAAATCTGTTTGTTTCTGTTTAGTTCAATGATTCCTCAATTGAGTCAATTAAAAATTTAAAATAATTATTTTGAAGATCTTTTGATTGCCCCTTACTGTGTGCTGGCTCGGCCCCTTTCAATTGTATAATGATGGTTTGTTCTGTAGACAATCAGAAAAAAATATTGCTTAAGGGGCTAATAATATTGACCTTAAAATGCTTTTTAAAAATTAAGAACTGCTTTTATTCTAGTCGAAATAAAAAAACAAATAAGATAAATGATATTAAAATACTGAAATACGGAAATACTGGGTTAAACATCATTTGGGAAATATTGGAAAACAAATTCACAGGAGGGCGAATAATTGTGACTTCAACAGTAGCTGTTCTTCTAATAAGAAATAACAAGGGTGTTTTAATGCGCTGGGATGACTTTGACATGTCTGGCCAAGGTTTCGGATTAAGGCTGTGTGTCTGGATTAGAAATCCACAGGCTTGGTGCTGACAAGACGATGAGGCTGAACCTTTATCGGGAAAACTGACCTTCCTTTTCATTCGTCCCATTTCTCATTCCTTATTAGTTTTCTCCCTCTCTCGAGTAACCTTTAGCCTTCTCGCCCTCTCTCATTTTCTTTCTCTTCTTTTCTTGTGTTACAGTAATGATTTCCTTCTCACAACACTGTCGCAAAGTGCCATTTCTCTTCACAGTAAAGCCACCTATCAGAGGGACTGGATTAAAGTGACAGACAGAATACCTCGTTTGGCCCCTGAGGGCCGCGAGTGTTGGTTTTCAGACGTGTAACATGTCTCATCTCATTATCGGCATCATTGGTTGTTTGCTGATCGCAGGTAATTAAGAGACAATTCCCAATTGAAGGGTTGAAATAGTCCTTGTCAAAACAGCTTCAAAAAGAATACTGATGGAAAGTGGCGGGTTTTATTTTCGAAATGGGTTTTAAACGAGGGCGCTGATGGATAGAGACACAGATTTAGCCATTTCGCAGATCACAAAATATAGAAAACAATCAAACTGATTAATTAATTCAATTTTAAAAGTAATTTCAATGTTCCACATATTAGATACACCCAGTGTTGGGCAGTAGCGTCGCTACAAGTCTACAAGTCGCAACCACGTTTCTCAGTAGCGTGGCGGAAGCATCGAAACTTTCTAAATCAAATAGCTTTTTAGTAGCAAAGCTATTTTATTAGTCAAGTAGCGCAATAGTGTCCACACAAATTACATTTACCGATCGCGGATCAATAAGTGACAACAACGACATTCACGGAGCTGTGAATCCAGTGTCTAGCTGATTAAAGTAAATTCAAATGATGGCGAGAATGACGATTTCTTCTTCTTCCTGTTTTACGATGGTCTTTTTGGTGCGTTACAGTTACCTTTTGCTCTGGTCGGTGAGCTAACACGAGACATTTGCTTGATGAAAAGATGAGTGAGAGGAGTTATTTCTGAAGCAGGATTCCTCTTGACCATACCTTGAGAAGTACATGCTATGGTGCAATAACATTATTTCTAATGCTGTGATGCTATACAGATATAGTAGTACTACAACTACAGTATATATGTAGTAGTAGTTCCTGATAGTTACTAATGATACTACATTATGTAGTGTAATTCATTAATGAAGAGTTGTATATATATACACACACAATATATATATATATATTGCTTATTCCTAAATATTTCCCTTTACTATAAATTACTATAGTATTTCAAATGTTTAACACCTGTTTTCACTGGATTTTTTGTTTTTACTGTCATACACTATAATTGTTTCTGTTTAGTACAGCATATTAATTACTGTAAATAACTGAACAAATATACCTCATATGCTTCATTGACAGTTTTATTGATCACTAAGATATGACTGACTTGGATTTAAGTTGCTTCGATTTAAAAATGGAAATTGCAAAAAATAGCTTAGATGTAGCTAAGCAACTTTTGCCAAGTAGCTTTTAGCTTAGCTTGCTACATTTCCCTGGGGTGTAGCTTTTAGTGTGGTTAAGCTACATTTTAAGTAGAGTAGCTTTAGCTCACTACATTTTTCAAGTAGCTTGCCCAACACTGCATACACCTTTGTGAATGTTTGATTTTTTGTGTGAATGAATTAGTTTTTACAGAAAACAACAACAACAACAACCAAGAACATGATAATAACTTTCAAATTTCATACTCTGAAAAAAGAATATTCATAGGATGTACTAATTCTGTTTAAAGGGCCATGAAACCCCTCTTTCAGATCGAGCCTACCTCAGAATATTTTTTTAAAAATGCTCCAAGATGGACGTGGAGCTCTGCGGGCAGAGAGAGGAGTGGGCGTGGCCAGCAGAGCAGGGGAGAAAGAGTAGAGCAAACAACTGTTGTCAGACTCACAAAATGAGACACAAACCGTGAGGAGAGCCATGATTTTATAGTTTACGAAGTTAAAATGCAAAGAAATATTATGTTATTCATAATTTCATACACAACCACAATTTGTTCTATCATTATAAAGATAATCGTGTTTATATAAACATGATAGATGAGGAGGACTTCTCTCCTCCTCAATCCCTGGGTCTGAATGCAGACACAGCGGATAGCAGTGCAGCAGGTCTCTTGCCCTATCTGTTTCAACCATTAGCCCTGCTGGTAATCTGGAGGATTTTAAACATGTGCGAACACAGTAACATGGATATAGGCAATGTGTCTGAATGGAACTCAACTGACAAAAGAAATTCTGCCATTCTCCAATTCTCATATAGCTCTCCTGACTTAAATAATGCTGCAAACCAACAGCTTTGCTGTATCGGCCCTGACAGCATCACGGGGAAAAACATGCAATAAACCCTGTGGATCATAGAAACAAATACATACGACCGGTGATATGTGAGGACGCAATCTCACAGCTTGGCAGGCCTGCCTTGCCTTCAGAAAGCACATGCTCTCATGAATAATTAAGAAGTAGGGTCTTTTCATAGGATAAGAAAACTCCGCTTTGAATAATAATGTAAAAAATCGACGTGTCATTACTCCACTAGCAGATTCGCGCTACGTCACAGATTTTGATCTCGCATCAAAAATAATTTTAAACCCTGAAGATGAAATTAGCTGACAAAAGCTCCAAATTATCCAGTTTTCCCCACTATTAAAGCTGACAGGAGCTAACGGTGTCTTAACTGATATTCAACACACACACACACACATCTGTTAAAATAAAAAAGTACTCAAGTGTGTCTTGAATCTTTAACAGTGAAACAATGGTAGTTAAGCATACAAGTTATGTACACAACAGGTCACCAAACAATAAAAATCAGCAAGTAAAAGAAACACATTTCAATCATCACACAAAGCTACCATGTGACTTTCTAAACCTGAAATGCAGTGTGTGATACGCTGAAATACTTTAATGTTGATTCTATGTGCTTTTTGAAGCTTGAAAGCCACAATAATGCAAATAAAATAATAATAATAAAATAAAAAACAATGAGTAGGGTTCTGCTTTTGCATGACATGAAAACATATTACAATACCAGCTCAGAATGACAAACAGGTAAAATAATGATAGCAAAAGTTCTATTTTTGGTTGAAGTTTCCTTTTAAAGCATTGACTTTCACCTCAGATACAGTGATTGTGTGTGTGTGTGTGTGTGTGTGTGTGTGTGTGTGTGTGAGTGTGTGTGTGCGCATGTGCACTGAATGGCAGCCAAACCTTCTAAAGTTGCAAGAAAATGAACGAAGCGTGTGTGTGTGTGTGTGTGTGTGTGTGTGTGTGTGTGTG
>CAIGQQ010029614.1:199056-220650 GCA_903798035.1 Danio albolineatus
ACATCAGCCTTACCTTGGACACTTCTTCTGGAATCTACTTCACATATTGTATGAGAAGCACTTCTTACTAAACAAATGCTTTGTATACATAAATACTGATGTATAAATGTTAATTACTAACCTTTCTGTGATTTGGTTAAAGCTGCAGATCAATGTTAATGCAAAATAGCCTACTGTAGAGTCTGTTATTTATATAAAACTTTAAAAATAAGGCGTTTGATGGCTATAAATGGTATGAGGAATATTTTAAATTGAAGTGCTGAGAGGTCATTAGCCAATTCTCTGTTTCTATAAAAGAAAACATCATTTAGAGAGGGTGTTATCCCAATTATAACCATGTAGAATTCATCATTTAAAACACAGCTTCTGGTTCACACAGACTTTAAGGGCAGGCCGAACCAACAAGCGACGATATAAAAACCTTCTTACTAAACAAATGCTTTACAGTCATAAATACTTTATGCATAAATGTTAACTCCTAACCTTTCTATGATTTGATTTTAGCTGCAGATCAATGACGATGTGAAATAGCCTACTGTAACGTCTGTAATTTATATATACAAAAAAAAATTAAGGTGCTTAATGGCTATAAATTGTACGATTAATATCTTGAATTTAAGTGCTGAGAGGTCGTTAGCCAATTCCTGATTTCTATTTAAAAAAGATCATTTACAGAGGGTGTTATCCCATTTATAACACTGGAATTCATCAATTAAAATGTGCTCCAAATTAAACTCGATGGAAGGGGATTGTGATTTGATTAGCATCACAGTATGCATTCAAGCATATTTAGACTACAAGCATATTTAGATGCTTTTCATGAGTGCGAGGGTATTGATTGGATTCAGATCATCTCAGAAGTTTCTCTCAGTGGGTAAACCTCTCCATCCTTCTGAGTTCTTTATTTATTTATTCGCCTGTATTTCCGCCGGTGTTTCAAAGCTTAAGGACATGCATGAACACGTACCTCAGATTTGCCTCCGGTTTGTCATGCGTGTCCTCAGCCGCTCTGCAACCTCTCTGCAACCAACGGGACGTCGGTGACAACCATCAAATAGGAGCATTGACAAAAAGATAACACAGCTGAGAGGCCCAGCTAGCAGGTTGGGGATAAGACAGGTGATGATCTGTCTAAAATATTGTTCCAGGGAACATCGGACTATTCCACCAATGGTGCGTGTCAATAGCTTTTGGTCTCGCCGCTGTCAGATCGGCAAACCGTGGCGACCTGTGTCTGATTCGCGCTCGCTGCAATCAGGAAAACAACAGGTGGCTGTGTCTCACAGGTGAACCCAGAACCTGTCAGAGGAACAGATGGAAATTCATAAACAATACACCTGACTCCGAGACGTCCTGGGGGGAAATATTCCAAAAAGAAAAATCTGCGATCCCTCGTTTCACCCATCACAAAAAAATGCATACAAATGCAAAGAGGTGTTTTCTGTAATCAGGGTCGCGAGTCCCCAGAGGAGAAGCTGTGTTTCTCAAAGGCAGTTTTTTTTAGCACAGTATATGTTATGGATTTCTTGGGGTGCATTTATGCAACAACACAATTGAAAAAACAAGAAATATACAAAAGACTCTTTAAGTACAAAAGGTGCATTTTAGAACTTTTGGGCCCCATGCCTGGAGTTTCTTAGGGCCCCAAAATCACTAAGTCCGCTCCTGCATGCAATCACGGCATTTAATCTTAGATTAAGTGTAATTGACAATAAACTATCATAAAGATCTCATTTGTGAATCCTTATTAGACAGTTGCGTGTGATGGTGTGTGTCTGTATTCATATTTCTCTTGATCAGATGTGGATAAAACTGTGTGTATACACCATAGACTGTAAAAGATATGAACGTAGTATCCGTAAAGTCACCCATTGGTTTCTAAAGAACCCAAAAGAAGCTACTAGTAGGCGTGGCCAACCGCCGCCATTTTGTTCGCGCGTCATCGCACCAACCGAGGCATACCAAACAAGGGCAAAGAGGCGGAGCATGGGCGGAGCTGCAGGACGCATGCTGGCATTTAGCTAAGAGCTTTCTTATGGGAGAAACGCATAATATTTCATTACCTGCGACTCGTTTGTGTTCTGTTGGTTGTACACTATATCAATAAAGTGTTTAGACATTTAAAGGCACTGCTGTAATACATTAAGCCACTTAACATTGTTCTTATGACGTTTTTTTAACAGGAAGAAAGTGTGAATTACATCCGAATACTTCAGATATAGTCTGTGTTAGTAAATGCAGGACTATTTAGGAAATCCAGGCAGAACACTGTATGACAACGCTTCAGATGACGATTTTATAGACTACAGCTGATCAATCTGTCAGATTCTGGAGTGCATTAGAGTTCTGAAGAACATTATAAATTATCTCAAATAAAACAAGTACATTTATAGATATGTTATAAGTATACAATTTCACTCACCTAGGAAACGGAGACCACGTGAATGGTTTGTGAACACAATTAAGTGCACACAGCATGCCATATCATCTGATAATTGTAGGAAATGATTCCAAAAGGCAACTGACTGTGTAAAGCCAAATAAAACAACACAAAAATACGATGAATATGCCGAGATCAGCGGCTAATCAGCCGAAATCAGCTGAGGTGACGTGACGGCGACCAGCGGGACTAGCTGTCACTCAAGTGGCCACGCCCTTAATTATGCAAACTTAATTTAGCTTAATATAAAGGAAACGGATGAGTTATAAAAAAATTCAACCCCCTCACAGTTGTCATGAAGGGTAATATTAGCTATATGAACCAAAATCGTTCTTTGTACCAGGCTGTAAACACCTTTTTTTCTGCTGTAAAGTTGGCCATTTTAACAGTGGGCTCATTAGAGATTTGCTCTATTATGGAGCCAGGACTAGCAGATTTTCGATGAATTGCAGTTTCAGTTACTTCTGTATTGGCTTCCCGAGGGAGAGCGGGAGGTTGCCGCTTGGTATACACATACAGTATAAGTGTGTCTGCACACGCTTCATGTGATTTCACCAAGTGTAAAATGAATAATGGTTCATTTCAATGGTCTCTGTCTGTTGTTTGGTTCACACCAGGGTTCAGATGACATTTGCTATTTTTCAAATGAACAGACAGATCATATCAGAGTTAATTAAATTGGCCAATTCTGCCAACACATTTAATGTGTGTCTATAAATGAACATAACAGAGTTGCTACTTAAGGAAATGCACTTTAGTATAAAATGTGATATTATATTTAATAGACTAAATATGCCCCATGAGATAAATCTCTTTGTATCACTGAAACATGAGCAGATTTTGTAGCAGTTAGAAAAAAACACTCTTACTGGCGATTTAAAGAATATATCCATCAGCAGTGCAAACAGGGACTCCAAACTAATGTAATCAAATAATTACTCATAATCAATATATTATCATACTGATATTTTCACATGAGAATAACAATGAAATACTTCATAAGACACAAAATTTAAAAAAAAATTAAAAAGATGTGAGACATATATTTACATGTCTAGAAGGATACAAAACCGGAAAATGTCTTCAGGTTTCTCAGTGTAGCTCTGTGTGTAGAGACTGTGAATGACTCTGTAATGATAAAACAACTCAGGTGTCTAAAAACGTAGCAAAATGTGGTCCCATTACTTTGACATTTAAATATGTAGGCCATCCATTAAACATTTCAATCTAAACACATTTCCATAAGGGCCTGAAAAAGATTGTTTACCCAAAAATAAAATGTAGGCGACATATGTACTCACCCTCAAATGCAATTCACTGGATTTACTTTTTTTTTTATTTTAGGTTTAGTGGTTGCAAACAATTTATTTGGGCTGAATTTAATCAAACACATTAAGTAGAACATTACTAAATTTAATTTGTCTAAATTTAGCCCATATTAGTTGTTTGCAACAAAAATTGTAAATCAAGTGATTTTTTTTTCAGTGCGGTTCTGAAGCGTAATGAGTTTCTTTCTGCAGTTGAACACAATAGAAGATATTTTGACGAAAGCTGAAAACCCGTAATTATTTACTTCCCACTGTCAATGGTTGCATGTTTCCAGCTTTCTTCAAAATATCTTCTTTTGTGTTCAACTGTAGAACAAGAAAATGATCATTTCAAATTCATTTTGAGTGAACTATCATTTTAATTGACATGTTATAGTTATTTTAGTAACGATACAGCTAATATTAATAATGTTTAATACTTTTTTACATTTATACTACATGACTAGAAGGAAACAAAACTGAAAATTGTCTCCTAGTTTCTCTGGGATTTAGCAGCTCTGTGTGGAACATCTCTATAATGCAGATAAAACAACTCAGGCGTCTAAATAAATAGCAAAATATCATTCATTCATTCATTCATTTTCTTTTCGGCTTAGTCCCTTTATTAATCCGGGGTCGCCACAGCGGAATGAACCGCCAACTTATCCAGCATTTGTTTTACGCAGCGGATGCCCTTCCAGCCACAACCCATCTCTGGGAAACACATCCATACATTCTCATTCACACACATACACTATGGACAATTTAGCTTACCCAATTCACCTGTACCGCATGTCTTTGGACTGTGGGGGAAACCGGAGCACCCGGAGGAAACCCACGCAACCACGGGGAGAACATGCAAACTCCACACAGAAATGCCAACTGGCCCAGCCGGGGATCGAACCAGCGATCTTTTTGCTGTGAGGCGAACGTGCTAACCACTAGGCCACCGTGGCGCCGGAAAAATAGCAAAATATGATCCCATTAATTTGAAATTTAAGTAATTAGGACATAATACATCAAACATTAAAATCTAAACACATATTCATAAGAACCTTAAAGGGATAGTTCATCCAAAAAATACATTTTACACATTATTTACTCACCCTCAAGTGGCTCCAAACCTTTATGAGTTTCTATCAGCAGTTGAACACAAAAGAAAATATTTTGAAGAAAGGTGAAAGCCTGTAACCATTGACTTCCATATAGGACAAACAAATAGCCCATAGATGTCAATAGTTACAGGCTTCCAGATGTCTTCTTTTGTGTTCAACAGAAAAGCAAAACTGTTTAGAACAAGTAAATGGTCATTTCGAATTAATTTTGAGTGAACTATTGCCTTAATTAGCATTTATTGTCATTTTATGTAATGATACATCTAATATTAATAATTTTTATACTTTTTACATTTATACAGTATGTCTAGAACAATACAAAACTGGAAAATGTCTCCTGGTTTCTCAGGGATTAAGCATCTCTGTGTTTAACGACTCTGTGATGCA
The DNA here is from genome assembly GCA_903798035.1 of Danio albolineatus. Taxonomy (NCBI): domain Eukaryota; kingdom Metazoa; phylum Chordata; class Actinopteri; order Cypriniformes; family Danionidae; genus Danio; species Danio albolineatus. The sequence goes on from CAIGQQ010029614.1 coordinate 204,306, forward strand.
GATAAAACAGCTCAGGTGTCTAAATAAATAGCCTGTAACCACTGATTTCAATAGTATATAAGACAAACAAATAGCCCATAGATGTCAATAGTTACAGGCTTCCAGCTGTCTTCGAAATATCTTCTTTAGTGTTCAACAGAAGAATAAAAAAAACTCACTAAGTTTTGAAACAGGTAAAGGCTGAGTGAATAACATTATGTGTGAACTATCTCTTTAATAGTCATATATCTTATACTAAGAACTTACTGAATACATCTGAACTCCAAAAGCACACATTTATATAAAGACGTCCACAACATAAGCCGAAGACAAAGCATAACAGTTATTATTATTTCTCTAAATAGCCTTGTGATATATATCCAGATCTCATAGGTAATATGCCTTGTCAGTTTTACTTTGTCTGAGCAAATAACTCTGACCGCAAATGCAGCAAGGCATTCACGCAAATCATCCGACTGTTTACTGTGAGGCGAGTTAATTTGTTCTTTGCGAACATCACCTCATCTGTGCTGTTCGCGCGCTCTCTGGGGGTCCTCGGAATAGGGATGTTTTTTCCCGCGTTTTCCCGCCGTGACGACCGACGTACGAATGTAAGTACAGCCCGATGTAGAAACAAGGGTAAATAGTTTTTAATTGGCAAGTGCAAACTGCGTCTCTGGAGCTCGCCGAATGACAGATAAATCGTCTGTCTCTCACTTTTAGCTTAAAACGGTCCCTCAGCGATTAGACCATCTGCTTTAGGTGACGCTACAAGTCACTTAAACAGTGATTTGAGGAAGCAGCTGAAACGTCGAAACCACAGAAGAACTCAACAACATCTGAGCTGTAATGAACAATGACCAGCTGTTAAACAGAATTGCCAAAGAGTGTTGGGAACAACATGACGACTCTGAAAATAATGATCATCCAGGCAAATGATTACTGAGGTAAACATGAGGCTCACTGAACCCTTAAAGAAACAGTTCAACCACAAACAAAACACCCATCATTATTTACAGTACACACCGGCGTGTTGTTCCAAACCCTGCTGTTATTTTCTCGGTGGAATGCCAATAATGTAGGCTTTTTCTTTTTTCTGCGGAGAATTTTTGGTGAATATTTTTTTTTTTTTTAATTCATGGTGACCTGAAAGAACATAGAGACCCAAAGCGACCAAATTAAATGTTTTAAAACAGTTAAAACGTATGTATTTATTTATTTAGTTATTTATTCATGAGTATTTAATAATTTTGATGATTTTAATATGATGATTAATTTAGCCATTTAATTTATTATATAATATTTCAAACATCAAACATGATCGCAATGCTTCATTTCATCGTGCAATGTCTAATTGTCGTCATAGGCGGCGGTGAATTAATTATTTATGAATTATTAATTAATTCATAATGAATTAGTTACTTGCAGTCTACCGTAACTACCTGACCCGTATGGTCCTTGTTTTTGCCATAACCAAATCATAAATAAATATAAATAAGTTACACACAACTCAATCATTATTTCCTGCGGACTCAGGCATGACTAGGCAGAAGAGTCGTTAGATAAAGACAAGATTAATTAAATATCACAACTATAAATATCACAAACTATAGAGAGACGCGATCCAGCGGTACATCCTTGATAAACTGTCCAATGTGCACTGCTCTCTGGGGTTTTGTGCTCAAAGAACCCACTGAGCTGGAGCTCAGATAAGCACATGACAGTGTGTATCTGTGGTCACGTGATGTGTGTTTTCAGTAGGAAAGGAGGGAGGGCTGTTCAGAAATGCTAAATAAAACGCCAATGTGGATGTGGATTGTTTTCATTCCAAAATGCCATTTTAAAACTAAAACATATAAGTGTAAACGGGACCTGAGTGTATATTTTTCATGAGCTGGTTTGCGATGAGGGCAGGGCAGAGGATCGCAATGCCGGCCTAGCATTGTGACGTCTATCGGCAATCGACCCAACCCTATTTGAAAGAAAACATTATCTTTTTGAAAATAACTAAGTTATGTACAGTCAAGCCCAAAATACTCCTTGCAAATTCTGACCTGGGGCCCTATCATACACCTGGCGAAATAAGGCGCAAGATGCGCTTGGTGCAATTTGTTGCTATCTTCAGACCAGCACAACCGTAATGCCTTCTTCACCTCAGGGGGCTTTTTTCAGTTTATTCATAACAATTTGCATTTTGATTATAATGTTGTCATTATTATTATTAGCAGTATCATTTATTATATGCATATTTATGTTTGTTTTAATAAGAACAAGTTTAGATTTGTCTACCTGTCGGGTTTTGGAAACGTATGCATCCCCATATGGCTTATAAGAATGATTCTTGGGATATATAAAAATAGGACGTGTGGTTGGATATAATTCAGATTTTTGACCGCACTTCATTATTATTGTTCATTTATTCATTTGCTAGAATTAAGAGCTGAATTTAGAAATATCTAGGCTGATGGATGTCTTCATTGGAGTGAGTTTTCCACCGTTTTCTTATCCACGAAAGTAAAGGAGTAAAGTAAAGAGTAAAAGTAAAGTAAAGAGGCCGAATGGAGCAGGCTCATTCGCACGCTGCAGATGGTTTGTTTAAATGTTTTCTCGCTAGTGAAGCATTCAGTTTTTAAATTCAGTTTTTCCACTAACAAATTCCGCCATGGAAATAGCAAATGCACCCTGGCGCGATGCAACTGACCGTTAAAGGGAATGGGAGATGAGACTCTGATTGGTTTAATACACAATATGTTCAAAACGCACCCATAACTCATTAAGAGAATAAGCACAACCCTGTTAGACCATGCACACAAACCATATTTTTCCATCCTTAAAATAGCAAAAGTGGATGCAGACATACCATTAAAACTTTTGCGCCATACGCTTTAGACTTTGCGCTAAGATCATTGAAATAAAGCCCTTAAAGTTAATTTTTTTCAACTAGCAAGTTTTTTTTTTATCAGAAACGAGGCACCATTGTGGGAAAAAAAATGTTTCTTAGCTTTTATTTATGTTTGAACAAAAACTTTAAATCAGAATTTGTCAGGGGAGGGTTATGAATATTTTCTGGCTTGACTGTACATTTAAATTGAATTAATTATTATGAAAATGTTACATTTGTTTTTACATTGTTACTACTTTAACTTAACGCATTACAAATGTTGTTAAAAAAATATTTATTTATACGTCGTATTTATCATACAACACTGCAAGATATTTTTATGATCTTTTATTGAGTGTTTTTATGTTGTGTTTTTGTCCCTTTTAGTGACTGACAGATGGGATCACAATGAAGAGCTGTTTTGATGCTGTTATGGATCGACATGAGTGTGAGTAAAAGCACCACATGTACAGTTTTGAGTGAACTGCCCCTTTAACAGTACTTAGCACTTGTTGTTTACAGTTCTCAATAGATAGACCTTGAAATTTCAAATGACAAACCATTCACCGGGGCATATTGTGCCTATAGTAGTGTTCTTGTCTAAAAATATTCTTTGCCTGTGGTAGCACATAGCCCGACTTAAAAAAAAAAAAGAAAACACACCAGCGGTTCCTGTCGCTGCGCTCCATGGCTGTCCATCTGGGAGGCAGCCTGCATACACTTCTAAATGAGAAAGTTGGGTCTGATCGTCCAGCCATGACAAAAATAGATTACTCTGGGAAAAAAAGAGAGGGGAGAGACCAACTGAATGAGTGTGTATGTGTGTGTTTGTGTTGTGTGTGTGTGTGTGTGATTGGATCGAGTGCCATAAGGTAGACAGTGGACTTGTAGAATGTGAAGTGCAGAATACTTGCCTTGTTTGAAAAGCTGAAAAAAGGGTAAAACAATATGATACAAGCATCAACATAACAGTTAATATGCAGTCACAAAAAGCTGAAAGTCGGTCAATTTTCCCTGCTGTGATTGGGTAGCAGAGATGACCTCTCTTATAATCCATATTTGCTGCAATCAAGATTTTTTACATCACAAAAACATCATACTTTAGAAAATGTGGGCTATTTTTGTACTGCTTTGACGACCCTGATCAGAATACACTGTTTCAGTGTCTGTTGCAGATTGTAACCCCCCCCCCCCCCCCTGGTATGATTGACTGGCAGTTTTGCATATTTAAAAAAGCAATTATTTGATTAGGTCCCAAAGTTCACAAGGGCAGCTGTATGTAACTTCTTTGTGCTTGATAACCTTCAGATTTAGATTAGATTTACTGTCAATTTAAAAAGAAAAAAAAAGACCCTACATAAGAAACAATCTATAAATGATCTTTTCATAGCAATCACTATCCTTTCATTAGCTACCCGCAGGGGAGTTCTCGAGATCTACCTGAGCTCAAACTCTCCTCTCGCCTTGCAAACTGGAGGGAGCCCCGGGCTCGAGGATCTTATGAGCTTAGGGCTCTCTCCCGGGACAGCATGTCAAACACGCTTTATAATCAATCATCAGCTAAGTGAACTCTTGAAACAAGCTTAGATTTGACCACCTGTCAGGTTTTAGACCATATGGGGTATAGCATGTGTGTTTGGATATAACTCAGGTTATTGACCACACTTCGTTATTATTGTTCAGTCATTCGTTTGCTGGAAAGTAGAACTGAATTTAGAAATAGTTTTGAAACAAATCTTTGCGCTTAACAAACAAAATTAATTATGTAGGCTAATGCATGTCTTCAGCGGAGAGCGTACAACACCGTTTCCTTATCCGACCAAAGAGAGAAAGTGAAAGTAAAGGCCGAGGAGGCTCATTATCCTCTTGCTGCAGATGCTGTTTAACTGTTTTCTTAACTGTTATGAAGTGTTCAGTTTTTCCACTTACAAAGTCTGCCAGGTAAATAGCAAATGCGCCACAGAGCGACGCAACTGACATTTAAAGGGAATGGGAGATAAGACTCTGATTGGTTTCTTCTTAAAACACACCCATAACTCATTAAGAGAATAAGCTCAACCCTATTAGACCATGTGTCATGGCGCAGAGCGTATTTTTCCGTCCTTAAAATAGCAAAAGTCTATTCGAACACGTCCTTTTGCGCCATGTGCTTTAGACTTTGCGCCTAGATCATTAAAATAGAGCCCTTGATGTAAAAGTGTTTGGTTGAAAGTTTGATTCCGCGACTCCACCTCTGGCTCCATCAGGTAGTCCCTTCTGCGCATGCCCAGGCTCCAATTTCAGCATTTTATGCAGTCGTGAGGTGTTTTCCCTTTAAAGCGTTCAATGAGAAAAGGTGTTGTCATGTCTGTTATATTATTTACAGTCATTGTCAGCTCTTTTTAAACAGCAAACGTCATGTTTTGAGTGTGTTAATAATCACATGATGGAGTCTGCCCCTCACGGTAGGAAATATGCATGATAATAAAGTTGATAAGGAGTCTGTAGGGGCTTTCATGAAGGGCGGGACCCCTAGGCAACCACCTGTATTGCTTCTTAGATGAGCCAGCGCTGACTCTCCCATCCCAAATGCCCTGCAGTAAGTTCTGTTGGAAAATATATGTCATAAAGGCTATCATATATAAATTATTTATTTATGTTTGGCCTCAAAAATGACACCAAGAATGCTATAGGGATTGAAATGTATCAGTTAATACCATACTACAGATGTAAAAACACCATAAGTGTACTGAGATATGAAAGGGCAACCTCTGAGAACTATTATATTGGGTCAGACACATTTCAAGCGAGCATCTCTTTGAAGCTACTTCTTTTTCTAGAGAGACTAGAAGTGCACAAACATAGATAAGAGCAGGTAGCAAAAAAAAATACACCTTTTACTGTGGAGTTTTCTGCATTAACTTTTAACGCCATTAGACGTTTAAGCCCCAAAGCATTAAAATTGAAAGCAACAGAAGAGTACAAGCACAACCGGTTAGCCAATAGCGCTTTGTTTGGAAATCAGGTAAAGGTGTAAGTGTCAGAATCTTAAAAAGCCACTTCATGTTTTACTGATAAGCGCACTGTGTTCACTCGCGTGATACTGCTGGTGTATGCCAGAAACGTGGATAGCTACAAAAAAAAAAACACACGAGGCATACAGAATTCCATCTACGGGGACTCTCAGCGACACAGGCCCCGCATACATTTGAAAACATTGCTTTTGATAAATGTGCTAGGGTTACTATGGAAACAAAAGATGTCCATTAAAGAGAGAGCCCATTGTGTCTGGGAAAAAAAAAGAATATATATAGCTGTTTTGCTGCTTGAACATCTAGGACACAAAACAGCCCTGCTATTGTGCAATTTTCCTGGCAAAATGATTATGAAAGGCATGTTGTTTTATATGTTTTGATATCAAAGCATTGTCATAATGCAAAACTTTTTTTTTTTTTTACATTTTTCTTACAATGACAACTAGTGTATACTGGTACAAAAGTCAGTATTGAAATTTTAATAGGTGTTGATAGGTGGTTGATTACTAGACCATATCACTATGGCAGAGTGTGAGGGGGCGTCACTTGATGATTTCCAAAAATCATTCATTCATTCATTTTACTTCAGCTTAGTCCCTGATTATCAGAGGTCGCTACAGCGGAATGAACCACCAACTATTCCAGCATTTTTTTTTATGCAGTGGATGCCCGTCCAGCTGCAACCCAGTTCTGGGAAACACTCACACACACACACTCATACACCACGGCCAGTTTAGTTAATGCAATTCACCTACTGTATAGTGCAGTGTTTCTCAACTGGTGGTATGGGTCGCGGGAACATTTTTAGTGGGTCGCAGAGTGTGTGTAAAACATTAATTTTTAACTTATTTTGCTTATACCGGACTTTTATTTTGAAATGCTTATACCGGACTTTTATTTTGAAATGCGCAATTGTACTTTGTAATATTTGTATAATTTGATACATTTTGTCCAATGAAATCAATAAAAAAATGTTTATTTGTAAGTCTTGATGATTTTCTTATGATTTATCTGTCACTACTTGTGTATGTTAACAAATAAATACAAATTAATTTATTATAATTCCTAAAATTAAAATATAGTTCCTAAAAATTTGGGTCGCGACTTGATGACCATGCAAAAATGTGGGTCCCACGGCCAAACCAGTTGAGAACCACTGGTATAGTGCATGTCTTTGGACTGTGGGCGAAACCGGAACACCTGGATGAAACTAGGCATGGGACGATAACCGTTTTCAAGGTATACCGCGGTATGGAAAAGTCAAGGTTTTTATACCGCCAAAATTTTCTGCACTACCGTTCCAAAGGTATGAGTAAGATTTATTATTTAATTTTTTTTGTTTTTTTGTTTTTTAGGTGTAAATTGGAAAGACATCTGTGTTTTTGAAACTAATGAAGACAGCAGAAGTCAATGATTGACTTGATTTATTTAAATATATTATATATTAAATATATTGTGTTCAAAGGGGGGGAAAGGTTTTGTTTTTTTTGTCAGACATTTAAAAAGAATATATTTTAGAGCAGTAAACGCAATACCGTTATACCGTGAAACTGTGATATTTTTATCCAAGGTTATTATACCGTCAGAATCTTATACCGGCCCATGTCTAGATGAAACCCACACCAACACGGAGAAAACATGCAAACTCCAGAACTTTCCAAAAATCAAATACATTTTATTAAACTATTAGAATTACCATATTTCATCCATAATCTGCAGAAGTAAAAATAGTATTTAATAGTTACTTGAAAAAACAACAATATGCAAATAAAAAGTCATCAGCCTTCAAATTTTTTTCTTTTTAGATTGCGACTCCTGGGGTTCTAAGTTATATTAACGACACAGCCATGGGCCCTATCCCATTTCTACCCCTTAGCCCTTAACCTTACCCCTCATTTTACAAATTCTGCTGAAGGGGTAGGGGTGTCCCAATTCTCTTTAGCGTGAAGACGTAGGGCTAAGGTGAAGGGGAAGATAGTCTGACCACACTCAAAACCAAGGGGTATGAAAGTTTTCCAGAATACACCATCTACAATGGCAGCATGGCTGCACACGAAAGTCAGGAGATGCACAAATGTCTAAATATTTTTTGTCGTTATTATGAAGTTTTACAACATTCATAATGGTGTTCGGGTTTAACCATCATACTTAAAAAAAAAAAAAAAAAAAAAAAAAGATTAATAAACGCACAAAATTTTGCTATCTGTAATCCGTAATAACAACTCTTGTATAGCAGTCCCACAACATACTTTAACATCTGAGACTCGATGATACTCGAATACCCTGTCAGAAAAGTGGATGGGAATGACCTTTTTACAATGTCTATGTATAATGTTAATGTAGTTTTCTAATAGATGAATATGCCATGGTGTAAATAGACAGTACAGTTACAATCTTATTGCCACATTTATACTGTTATGATAACATGATATTGTTGCCTTGGTTTCTTGAAGATAAACACCAAAAAATAACACAACTTTAATAACTACAGTAGTCGCCATCATCGATCGCATATGAAGTACAGGCTCGCAATGACATATGATGACGTGCAGGTGTTGTAGTACTGTCCCATTTATAAGGGGTTAAATTTGAAGCCCTTCCCATCACACTCTGTTTCAAGGGCTAGGGGTAGGGGTAATAAAAAAATTGAATTGGGATTGGGCCATTTATGGCACCGTGGTAAACTTTGAATCTTTGTATTTTTACATAAAAAATTATTGTTTTTTAAAAAGATTTTAATAAATCATAACATGACTGAACATACACTACCTGACAAAAGTCTTGTCGTCGATCCCAGTTGTAAAAGCAACACATAATAACTTCAAGTTCAAGTTGATAATTTGGAAAAGTGGCAGAAGGTAGATTTTCTGATGAATCATCTGTTGAACTGCATCCCAATCATCACAAATACTGCAGAAGGCCTACTGGAACCCACATGGACCCAAAGAAATCAGAAATCAGTCAAGAAACTCAGAAAAATGATTATTTGGGGTTACATTCAGTATGGGGGCGTGTGAGAGAGTGGATGGCAACATCAACAACCTGAGGTATCAAGACATTTGCTCTGCCCATTACATTACAAACCACAGGAGAGGGCGAATTCTTCAGCAGGATAATGCAGCAGCCTCCACATCAAAGTTCCTGAAAGCAAAGAAGCTCAAGGTGCTCTGGAATTGGCCAGCCCAGTCACCAGACATGAACATTATTGAGTGCGTCTTGGGTAAGATGGAGGAGGCATTGAGATGAATCCAAGAATCTTGATGAACTCTGGGAGTCCTGCAAGAACGCTTTCTTTGCCATTCCAGACGACTTTATTAATAAGTTATTTGAGTCATCGCAGAGATGTATGGATGCAGTCCTCCAAGCTCATGGGAGTCATACCTGATATTCATTCTTTTTCCACAATTCTATACTGTACATTATTTCTGTTTAGTGACAAGACTTTTGTCTAAGGCAAAGTCAGACCTTACTGTCCTAATTAAATAATTTTAAAAAGGCATGATCATATTTTATTTTAGTAAAAGAAGCGTAATTTAGAGGCCTTTGCCTTTCATATTAGCCACTTCTGATACCAAATGACCAACTAGAAGTCAAGTAGTTATTTGTTGTTCCTAAAACTTAGTAGTTGACAAGACTTTTGTCAGGTAGTGTATATATACTATACTGGCAACAAAACACTACTAACACTCATCAATGCCTCCTTGGACATGAAATATTTATATTCAGGACACCATTTCTTCTTGAAAGAAACTCTGGAGTACAGTTGAGCTGTTTGAGCAATGTTTTGTAAATGATGAGCAATGACATTAGTGATGCTTAGTACTACTAAATTAACACGCTTGGTAAGTTTTATAAAAAAGTTTCACTTTCTTCATCTCTTTTACCAAACAAGTTACGCATGCATGTCTAACTAGTTGATAAATGGCACCTCTCAAAGTGTTGCAGACTTTCTGCGTACTGACATAGTGTGTTCATTACTCATCTTTAAATTGACTGCTTTGAGGCATCCAGTAATAAGGAAATATGATCGTTTCCTTTTTCCATTGCCTGAATATCATCTCTAATTACATTTCTGCTCCATGTCTGTGTTAAATGAATGCTCTCCGCCATTGCCTCTTCATTTCTGTTAGCATTCCAGAAAGTTCTCGTACACAGGCTCAGATTGCTGCTCTTAGGTATACCTATAAACAACCACATAGATTGGTGTTCATTTTGCTTTGCTTGTGTTTTCAGAGGAAACAAGCTTGGTTTCCAAATGGTTGCTTTCGAGTAGTCTATTGATCACAGATGAAGACGACTGCTGCATGACAATGTCACAGATTCACAGGTCTACATTCAGAAAAAAATATACGACCAGTTGAGAAAATTAGGCCATTTTGTGTTTCCGAGACTCAAATCATGTGAAGTGCTGCGATTTGAGGCTTTGATAAACAAAAGGTTGAATAGAACTTCGTTGAGAAACAAATATGTAAATGTTGGCACAAATCAAAGCAGTTTAAGGCACCTCTATTGGCACCTGCCTTTTCAGCAGGATTTCAGTTTGGATCATAACAGAGTTCAAAGAAAGGATGTAAATGAAGATCTGGGGAGGGAAGCTGTTAGGCAGATTAGCATCTTCGCTTCCAACTTCCTTTGCACAGGTGAAATGCAGTTAATTAAAAATCAGTCCATGTTAGCGTCATTCACAGTGCTTATGACATCCTTTCTTACAAAAAAAAGAAAGAAAGGAGAGTGGAAATGTGATTGGGCTACGCTTAAACACACCCTCTTTTTGCTTTTATAACTATGAAAGCAAAAATATTTGCAGAGATGAGTTAAACTTTTCCAATAAAGCAACGCCTTAAATTAAAGGGAACCTATTATGCCCCCTTTAACAAAGATGTTAAATAAGTCTCTGATGTCCCTAGAGTGTGTATGTGAAGTTTCAAGCTAAAAATACCCCACAAATAATGTTTTATAAATATCACTTTTAGTTTTTAATCCCTTTAAATGCAAATGAGACTGTGATCTTTTAACCTCCTAGGGCTTAGTGGCCACTTACGGGGACAGCACATTTTAGCTCTTATATTGTATTGTATACTTTGAATGTTTTATATTTTGTTACCGACATACAGTGTCATCCTGCAACTGTTTTGTAGCATATTAAATGTCCCAAAAATTATTTTTAACTGTCCAAAATGTGGGAAAAAATAGTTTTTACTCTCTGATAGTCAAAACATGTTTAAATGTTTTATGTGTTATTAACCACAAGTCCATAAATATGGACATAATTTTTCTCTAAAAGTACATCATATCAAAAGATGAAACTTAGGTTTTATTCTAATTAGGTTCCAGTAAGCAGAAATAGCAAAGAGAAATAAAAAATGCATGAAAAAAAAAACAGCCTGGGCCTTAAGAGGTTAACGAGAGGGCGGACCTACAAATGCCTGTGTGTCAGCATAGTGGCAGATTCAAAAACAGCACTAACATCCTATGCTAATGAGGGAGAGATCGTCACTAGTGGGCTCTGATGACACATACAAAGGAAGAATGTTAATCAAATTGTTTCTGCAGACTGTTTTTATGAAGTGTGATTATAGAAATTAAATTAATATATATTTTTTTATCATTAGAAGCTGGTTATATTCTCATACTGTTGCCATTCAACTGTTTAAACACCTTATAAAGTGATTTTTGCATTATAGGTCCAGCTTTAAGTAAAGTTAAGCCAGTGATTCTGGTAAACATTGAAATGGTTAGTTCATTCAAAAAAGTACATTATGTTATTAATTAATCACCCTAATGTTGTTGTAAACTGAGCAGTGTCGGGTAATTTACATCAAAATAGAAATTAAATTACTAATTTCGCTATTAAATTTCCAATTACTTTGTCTAAAAAGTAGTCTATTTATTTGATAAAGTATTTAATCACTTGACTCAACGTAAATGTCAAATCATAGACATTAGGCAATAGTTTTGAGTCAAACAGGGTCTTTTAGTAAAAAGTAATTAATAAAGCTAGGTAAATGCTCAAAAAATGTGATTTTAAATGTGAGTTATGATTATTAGGGTTGTTCGTTAGCGATTCTAGTATTGGAAATATTCGTTGATACCAGAATTTAGCAGTATCTGCAAGCATTTCTGATTTAAAACCATAAACCGATCTGATACTCTGTTTTTAAATGAGACGTATAGCCGCTAGCTTTACTTAACAATGCAGTGGAATATGCGCCCATCACTCCCAATATGCATGCGAGCCAGACTCCTCCATTGGAAATGACAAACTCGTGCATGCAAAAGACGCAATATGTTGACAACCTATTTCATGGCAGCGTCACAAAGAGGTCTATGACCTATGCATGACAAAAAATAATTAAATAAATAGATCTGTGGAAACGTAAAAAAGTACACGCAACTACGTCTGACATGTGATCAAACATGTGATGTATTTGTTTTGCCATAGATTTGTTCTAGCGACAATTGGATTCACCTTTACTCAATAGGCTCATTGTGAAAATGTAGCCCCACAAACGTTTTTGGAGACCGCACATTGTGTGGTCAGAGGTACATATGGCTGCGTTTCATTTTTTTAAATAAACGCTACGGGGTACCAACCGACCGCTTGCCTCCGTGTGAACGACTGTCCCTCTGCAACCAGTTTGTCCCGTTAGCTCGCCGTGTTTGTCGGCAGACTTGAAACGCAGAGAGGAGTTGACCATGACGACGGGGTTCAAGTCCAGTGAAGAAGGGTTCCAGAAAGCAGTTAAGACAAAAATAAAATCTAAAAAATAAAATAAGCCAACAAATAACAGGGTGATAATGCGGTAAAGTTTGAAAGCGTGGAAAAATGAGACGAGGGCTTTTCTTTTTTTCTGGATTGCTTTTTTAAAAGTTGTTAGTTGGGTTTAGGAAAGTGTGTGGGTGGATCAATCAATAAAATTCTGGTTGGATTTAGGGAAGGAGGAGGGTGGGTCAGTCGATTGGTCGGTCAGTCAGTCATTAAGTCAGCCAAACAGTCAGCCGACAACGGCCTCTGGTGGGTTTACGCGAGAACAGCAGACGTGAACGGCGCTCGCGAGAAACATTTGAGATATCAAAAAGCGTACGCAGTGGCCTCTCATGCATTCGCGAAAACAAAAAGTGCAAAAAGACGTACCTCACGGGACGTATTTCGCAGCCTCCAGAAACATACTTAGGACCATGTTCTCAGAATGAGACTGGGTTGCCTTTACTAGGTGATTTTTTTTGTCTGTTTTAGAGGAATGTTACAGGTCTTTAACAAAGATCTAATAGTTTTCTCTTGGTAATATGTTTCAGAATCACACTGTTAAACATCTGCGTGTCAAAATCGTGATTAAAATCGAAATCGCAATGTTGTTCAAGAAAATCGTGATAGGTTTCGTTTGCCCATATCGCACAGCCCTAGTCCACTGTGTGTATTTGTTCACATTTTATTAATGGATAAGTCTGAAGCACGGCTAGCAGTATACACAACTGTTTTGACACACACACACACACACACGCACACACACACACACACGCACACACACACACACACACACACTCAGGTATCGTTTCAGTACTCCGTATGAGTCGATACCCTGAGCTCAGGTATTGGAATCAGTATCAGGAATGGAAAAAGTTTTTTGGAACATTATTAACCACTACTATTCATACAGCAGCATGTCTGACATGCTCACAGCAGTGCATCTGTGTATCTATTACCTGTAATAACTCTATACTGGCATAGTGGTAGATCTAGTTTTGCTGAAAAGGCTCTTTAACTGTTCCTATGGTGACAACCTACCATACAGTACCATACAGTACAGTACCTATACCTATAACATACCCCGAGGTCAAGGTGTGATCGCTTTCTTGACTTTTTTTTTCTCTTATACCTCTTTCTAGTTATCTTGTTTTGTCTTCTCTCCTGCCTGGCTTGATTGTGCAATCAAAACATCCATCAGGTGATCCACAAGCAGACTTCGCCACATGTCCACCCCCACTCTAAAGCAAACGCTCTGACAGCTCCTTCCTATAAACGAGACCCGGCATCCATTATGCGACAGAATTCATCACAGCCTTCCCAAACAGCATTGACACTGACACACAAAGTATGAAAATGCAATAACAGCAGCCAGGTGTGTGTGTGTGTGTGTTCACAGAGCAAAATAAATGTGATATTCATCCCAAACCCTACTTAGAAGCCCTGCTTTACATATTCACTTTACACATGCACATCATTTCCACAGCACCCTGCATATATTCCACGCATCCTCTTTATAGCAGTCACCAATGTGTAATTTTCCAACCCCCCCTGTCTCTTTTTATTTTTTGACGGCTGTAAGTTGCACCACCAGCAGCTGTAGTAATATGTTAAGCAAATGCTTCTTTCTTCAAAATGGTGGTTTGTGGCAGACAGCTCCATTTGGCTGATAGTTTCTCCCAGCGTGTGTCCCGGTCTGCGGTTATCATTCATCCACCGCTCTTGGCACATAAGCGACACCATGTGCCACGTCAGTTCCCTTATATCTCCTCCAAACATGCAGGCAGTATGACTTAAAGCTCTAATTTCATATTCTTATTTTAGATTTTGGTGTACTTAGGGTTGTATTTTTAATATATCATCCCTTTGATTTGTTATCTAATAGGACACAGCAACAGGAAATATTTGTTGTTGACATTAAAGGTTGTGTCAAACTCCATGATATTTTGTCACGAAATTACAGCCCTTTTTCAGTGTTCACACTTAGAGATGTTTGTTTTAAAAGTTTTTTATTGAGATATTCATTGCAGCATTACAGCAAATATTACAACATCTCAAAAAAAAATTCAACAAATTAAATAACGCAAATAAATAATAACAAATAAATAAATAAATAAATTAATTAATTAATTTTAAAAAGTAAGTAATAAGGTAATTAGGTAATTACAATCCTAAGTAATTAGGATTGATCCAGAATACACTTTAAAAAATTAAAAAATAAATCAATCAATCAATCAAAACATCTCATTCCTAAAACCCTCCCCATCCCTGGGATTAAAGCTTATGCAGTACTGTTGGTGTGACCTTCACCATCTGGGTATTCAACCTACGCTTTCAATATAAAGAAGAAGAGGAGACCAAATCTTGTCAATTTTGATCAATTTCTGTGCCATAAGAAATCTGATCCCTTCCAAATGTGCAAATTTATTCAATTCTTCCAGCCAATATCTAAATGATGGGGATTCTGTTGATTTCCAAAACCTTAGCACCAGCTTCTTTGCCACAATAAGGCTGTAAGGCAACAGTTGTTTTGGGGAATCACTTGGAGATATTTGAATTAATAAAGAATAAGCATAATTGGTGTTCTGTCCAGGCAGAGGGCTCTCGGACAAGACACCCTAAAGCAGGGGTCACCAAACTTGTTCCTGGAGGGCCGGTGTCCTGCAGCCCTTACAAAAAATAACTGCAGTAAACTGAAGTAAAACTGAATCACTGCAGCAGTATATAGAAGTATAGCTGCAGTAAAAATAAGAGAACGTTTTTCCAATATTCTATTGTTTACTTTTGGTGAGCCTGTGCAAGTTTCCTGTTCTTAGCTGACAGGAGTGGCACCCGGTCTGGTCTTCTGCTGCTGTAGCCCGTCTGCCTCAAGGTTTGATGTGTTGTGCGTTCAGAGATTCTTTGAGTGGTTATTTGAGTTAATGTTGCCTTTCTATCAGCCTGAACCAGTCTTGCCATTCTCCTCTGACCTCTGGCATCAACAAGGCACTTGAACTGCCGCTCACTGGATATTTCCTCTTTTTTAGACCATTCTCTGTAAATCCTAGAGATACTTGTGCCTGAAAATCCCAGTAGATCGGCAGTTTCTGAAATACTCAGACCAGCTTGAGCGAGGCCTTTGAACTGCAGAGTGTATGGAAGTGGGACTATACATTTGACATTGTTCTCTCTTCTGGCTGCCAGTATCAGTCTCACACATTTTTTTCTTTTTCTGTTTCTGAAAGTCTTGATAACACCATTGTTGATTTTTTTTTATTATTATTATTTTTTTTATTTCAGCAAGTAAGATTGTAAAACAATTATTTGTTGAACTCTCCCATTGACCACGCTTTAAGGGTGCTTTCACACTACCACTTTTGGTCCGCACCCGGGTTCGTTTGACGTCATAGTACGGTACGGAACTCGGGTGCCATACCTGCCAACACTCCCGTTTTTCCTGGGAGTGTCCTGTATTTCACATCCATCTCCCACCACCCTCCCAATTTCGTTATTTCTCCCGGGAAACTCTCGTAATTTGTACGTCCCAATGCAGTTTCAAAAAAGCACTTTTGTTTATATTTGTCAAGTTGCAAGATCTTGAATGAAGTTCATTACCTCTCACAATTGACACAATATACAAATCTTATAACATATTTAACCTCAATCTGGCAACATATGTTACAACTCAGGTGCGCTGTTGACTTGAACGGTGCCACTTGAACGGTGGCAGTAGCAACAAGCAGCTGC
>CAIGQQ010029614.1:221050-246072 GCA_903798035.1 Danio albolineatus
TTATTATTATTATTATTATTATTATTATTATTATTATTAAATGTTTATTATATAAAACAAACTTGTTTATTTGAGCTAGAAAATAGTAGTATAATAATAATAATAAGTGTTTATTATTATTATAAAATGTTTATTCTATTAAACAAACTTATTTAATTTGAGCTAGGAAAATGTACTTTTATTTAGTCGTTTTAGTACTTACAGTAAATGCAAATAAAGTATTTTAATTATTTACAGACGATCAGTATTACAGATAATAATTTACACGTTTATTGTTTTTCATGTTGTCAGTGTTTAACGTTGACATGAAATGGAAATTAAGATTTCCATCTATCATACATTTAAAATAAATTTTTGTTACATTTTTTGATCAATCATGACTTATTCGTGAAAACGTCCATACGCACATTTCACACAAAAACAAATTGTGCTTAATTTAGGGAATGAGACCCATTTTTAGCTAAATTTATTTATTAAGTTTTAAACTGACATTTTGTTTTTGAATTGTTTACTTTAAAAAAATTGTCACGTTTATTGTTTTTCATGTTGTCAGTGTTTAACATTGACATGAAACGGAAATTAATTTCCCCCTATTGTGACGTATGTCTGATTGTAACAGGTTTAGCTCCGCCCTAAAGGCATTCCATGTGACCAGAAGTGAAGAAAAGACGTTCCAATGGTGGAAAGTTATTTGTGAAAGTTATTTGATTAAAGATTATGAAAGCGAACATTTGTTACATAATAAAGTGCACAGCTACATCATTTATAACAGTGTTTCTCAACCACATCCCTGGAGGACCACCAACACTGTGTTTTGGATGTCTCCTTTGTCTGTCACACCCATTAGGATTTTCAGTCTCAGCTAATGAGCTGATGATACTAATAAGGTGTGTTTGAGTAAGGAGAAATGGAAAGTATGCAGAGCTGGTAGTCCTCCAGGAGCGTGGTTGAGAAACACTGCTTTATAACAAGCACTACAATACACATATAAAAATAAGAAGAGTAAAATTAGATATCACGCTGACTTTAAAGACTTTAGATTGTTATACGCAGTGTGCTGTGCGTCTACGCAAATGGGTAGTTGCGCCCCTGAGAGCGAGTAATGGTTGAACATTAGCACTCAAGATACACTTCATCCAGTTAGCTACTGGATGGAAATGTTTTTACACCGAGCTCTGCGTTATGATATCACTCACGGCTGTCAAACCCTTTCTAGAGGCAACGCATCCCAAAATATGTTTATTCTCTATCCTTCTACACACACACACACGCAGCATAAAGAACATCGCTCTTGTAAAAATCCATTATGGTGACAGGCTTTTTTCACTCTCCGATTTGATGTCTCAGACTTGAATCTTAACTTCACAAGTTACCTGATTCACTTTGGCCTACAATTTAAAGGGAACCTAACAAGAACGTGAGAGAGAGAGAGAAAAAGAAGTGTAAAATTAAGCACCGGGGAGGGGGGAGACTGAAATGACTCTGGGGACAGAAATGAAAATGCATGACTTGCGATAATTGCTGCGAAAGAAAGTGACAGCTGGACTCTCTCTTCTCAATCTGAGGATGAGACATGGCTGGAAACATACTTCTTTCCTAATGGACTTCTTAGGTGGCAGCCACCATCATCCGACCTCATGTAAAACAGATTATAGCCCCTCGCGATGTGCTTTTTTGACGCAGCGCCGAATAAATGTGTTGATATTAGGCGACGGATAAATGATAATGACTTGCAGATATAAATGGTGTGTGCATAAGGAACCAGGCTACTTGACGTCAGGGTGGAGAAAAACATTGCTCTTCCTCATCTGGGACAATCTCACCTCTCCGGGAGACAGAGTGAATTTGTCATGTTCTTGCTATCAGCACTTGCAGGACTGGATTGATGCTAGCATTAGCAGGGCTAGTGGATGTTTTGCTTCTTTTAGTTTATGGAAAAATTAAGGAACACCAGTGAAGAAATTAGAAAAGCGCACACTTTTAATTAACAAAAATAAACCCAAATCCACATGTTCGCGTGGGTTTCCTCCCGGGTGGGGTGCTCCGGTTTCCCCCACAAGTCCAAACACATGCGCTATAGGTGAATTGGGTGAACGAAATTGTCCGTAGTGAATGTGTGTGAATCGGAGTGTATGGTTTTCCCCAGTGATGGGTTGCAGCTGGAAGGGCATCCGCTGTGTACGCTGGATAAGTTGGTGGTTCATTCCGCTGTGGCGACCCCTGAATAATAAAGGGACTAAGCCAGAAAGAAAGTGAATGAATAAATGGGTCCCAAAGTGTGCCAAGAAAGATCCCCTCACCATTAAACCTCCTCCACCAGCATGAACCGTTGATACAAAGCAGGATGGATCCATGCTTTTCATGTTGTTTTTATGTTGATGCCATATTCTGATGCCACCGTCCCGAATGTTGCAGCAGACATCAATACTCTGGTCAGTTCAGAACCTTGTCTCATAAACAACGACCCACCACTGAAAAAGCTTGGCCCCCCTGCTTTTCAGCCTCAAAGTAGGGATTTTCACTAAATTAAGATTAAAAGATCTTAAACTTCTTGAAGGGTCACAGGGATGCAGGAGATCTGAAAGAAATGTAAGCGCCAAATTGTGTAGGTACTGAAGCATAAACAGAAGAATTTTGCCAAGGAGCTTGACAACAGTGAACAATATATTTAAAGCCCCTTTCACACATACAGACCTTTCTGGAAAAATACCATCAATTTTCCAGAAAGGTCTGTATGCATGAATAGGTCCTTTTTCAAAATGCTGGTAAATTTGTTCCAGCAATTATCCGGAAAGAGAAGTTGTAGTAATTTGCTAGAATGCTGCGCTGCTTGAACCCAGAAGGAAATCAGAACTCGAGCCAATCAGAACACTGAGCACGCAATTTTCCAGACACATTTAGCTGCTAGATGGGCGCCACGGTGGCGAAGTGAGTAGCACGTTCGCCTCACAGCAAGAAGGTCGCTGTTTCGATCCCCGGCTGGGTCAGTTGGTGTTTCTGTGTGGAGTTTGCATGTTCTCCCCGTGGTTGCGTGGGTGTCCTCCGGGTGCTCCGGTTTCCCCCACAGTCCAAAGATATGCGCTACAGGTGCATTGGGTAAGCTAAATTGTCCATAGTGTATGTGTGTGAATGAGAATGTATGGATGTGTTTCCCAGAGATGGGTTGCGGCTGGAAGGGCATCCGCTGCGTAAAACAAATGCTGGATAAGTTGGCGGTTCATTCCGCTGTGGCGACCCCGGATTAATAAAGGGACTAAGCCGAAAAGAAAATGAATGAATGAATTTAGCTGCTAGATATTAGTCAGATAATGTTTTTATGTTCCTTCTTAATGCCAACTGTGGAAAAAATTATCTATAAAATGTTTTCGATAAACCGCTGTTTGTTTAACTTCAAGCTGCGCTTCAGTTGCTTGACTCATGTGCACTTGAATTAATGCTCCGGTGACACTCATATTATGTACCTCTTGTACGTTTTTATTGAAGTTGTTCCCAATACTCCTCCATCCACAGAATTTGTAATGTAGTCAAATGTATAAACATTTAGCTGCGGTTCGCGCTTCTGCCTTGGATGTCTCTGGGACAAAGCAGCTGCATTAACGTCGAAGCTTTAAATAAAAGTTAACCCATCAACAAAAGCCTGACCACTTCTGTGTTCACAAATACTAAGGCAGCCGTTTACAGCTCATTTCTGGTTAATGATGTCAGAATTTACCGATATTTTAGATGTGTGAATGGTCTTTTCCGGAAAAGACCTTTTTTTTTTATTTACCGGTAAACTTGTTCTGGTAATTTTCTGGATATTTACAGGTATCACTGTGTGAAAGGGGCTTAAGAGTTTCATCCTGTCCCCTAGAACTTAGAAATATGTTTGATATTCTGTACCTGCTGCAGTATATTCTGAATATTCCGATCGCTGCTCAAAATGCTTGGCAAACCAGCTCAACAAATCAAACTGATTCATTCAAATAGATTCACATCTCGACTTCGCTGCCTCAAACTGATCAGTGAATCAGAGATGATTAGGAAGCAGAGGCTTCTATACAGTCTCTTGTAGTACTTCAGTGTCATATATCGATTGATATGGGCAGCACCACTTCAAGATGAACAGCCGTACGACAGCAGTGATTCTCAAGTCTGGTTGCAATAGTTCAAAGTACATTGAACGAGAACTGTTTCATTTGAACATGTCTGGCATACAGAGAACTGATGAGCTGGAGATACTGGGCATGCATGTCAGTATGTTTACAAGGGAATGAAATGCGTATTTATTTTGTGGAACATCAGAAAGTACAATAAAAAAATACCAAGAAATAAAAAAAAAACAAAATTCACCATGTAAAAATGCAGGAGACACTTTAACTGAAAATAAAATAAAAGGTAAAATGAAATCAAATTTAGCCTATTAAAATCAATGGCCTTTACAGAAATTAATTATGCAACAAATTTAAAACTTGTTCATTGTTTATTGACTGTATTTAAATATTGATTTTAGTTGATTGAAGTTACTGTAGTTATTTTGTACTTAAACATTGATTAAAGTTACTGTAGTTATTAAGTGAAGAGCAGCGAATCTATCATTTTGATCCACTGTTTTGTTTGAGAACAGAGGTCCAATCCACAGATCTATAATGAAAGCATTCGATTACTTTCATTTAAAACATAAATGTTAAATAAATGTTGTTCAAATCTTTGATTATTTGTATTTCTACCCGTTTTAAAGGGCGAAAGGCGATTCCCATGAGGCATTGCGCTAACGGAATAAAATACCAAAGGGGTTGCTGCATTCCAGACGTGTCTCTCCTGCTTTCTACGTGGAAATATTGTCGAGGACAAGCTCGGGACACGTCTGATAGCCGAAACCCACCCTTCGTTGACCGGTTGATTGACAGGCGGTCCGGCCAATCATAACGCCGCTACGCATTGCCCACGCCCCGAGCACCACTCGAGGACGCACCTCGCCTGGAAGTGACACCCAGGTAAACAAACGATTCTTTTACGCTTTCGTATATTTGTGTATCCATCATTGTTTTGTCTTAACGATGGTAGAGTCTGATTTAATGTCTTAAACAACTGAGACAAAACAGTAAAACGCTCCATCACACAGCATAGCTTCTAGTTTTGTAAAGAACAAACAGCTGGCTTATGCTGAACTGTCCTTGATTGAATGCGTCAAATAATTAATGACTGTGCTAAATAAGATTGGGTTTGAATTGACAAAGTTTTCTGGTCGAAGGGTAAAGCCTAGCGGTTTGAACAGGGTTCATACGGCCATGGAAAACCTGGAAAAGTCATGGCAGTTTTGACATGGCATTTTCCAGGCCTGGAAAAGTTTTGGAAAAACAGAAAAGCCCACAAAGTTTTGGAAAAGTTTGGGTTTTTATGCTCATTTATGCTCAAATAAGACCTCAGGCTGTTGATGTTGCCATCCACTCTGCAGATCTCTCGCACACCCCCAAACTGAATGTAACTCCAAACCATTTTTTTCTTCACCAAACTTGACTGATTTCTGTTTGAATATTGGGTCCATGTGAGTTCCAGTAGGTCTTCTGCAGTATGTGTGATGATTGCAATGCAGTTCAATAGATAATTCATTGGAAAAATCTACCCCCTGCCACTTTTCCAAATGATCAATTAGAAGTCAAGTTATTATTTGTTGCTCTTACAACTGGGATCGACGATAAGACTTTTATCAGGTAGTGTCTATTCATATATCTATACAGTCTATAGTTTGAATAGAAGTTACCCGTGAAATCTTTAGAATCAGGTAGGGTATGCTTTTAAAATTGGCTGAGGAAAACAAAATCGTCCACAACTGGTATTCTTCAGTTGCAGTGACTCAGCTGGCAGACTAACAGATGGTGTTGTTACACCAGATTAGTGGCTACCACAATACACAGCCAATTTCTGACCTCTTACTGGAGTCCGACCATTAAAGTGGAAGCGAACTGAGACCTTAGTAAATTCATAGTAAATCTGATTTCTCAGTGCATCATGAAGAGTAAATGAGCCCTCACCTTTAATGACAGGAAGAAACATCTGGCAAATTGCCTTCATTAAGGCAGCCAAAAAATTGAAGACCTGAAGGGGGTTTTCAAGCTGAACTCCTCAAATGCTGCCAAAATAAAGCTTAGAGACGGTTTTGCTGACAGCTTCTCCAGTGAGTGATAAAGCATGAAGACATATTGAGCTGTCACTTCAGAATGTATTTAGAGGGCAGATAATCAGGTTGAAATTAGAATCTGAATGTGACGTTAAGCCGGTAAACAGTATTTATTAATTTCCCCCCACCACCTTTTGCAAGTCATCTCTATCACATGTTAGACAACCCTTAGAGACAGGTCTCGAACTTAAGTTTGAAGTGGAGATTTGGGATCAGATCATATTAAATAATCATCATTCCCTTTCCGCCTGAGTCATCTCAGCGGATTAACAAATGTGTTTTATAATAAACATTTGCTGTAAATAGAATCTCATACCCCTGGGGATAAGTAATGCAATATGTCTGGCTTAAAGCGTTAATTAAATGTTATAAAAGTTTCTTGGTTGATTCAATTAGAAAACAATTATTAGTAAATATCCAGACTACTCATTTAAAATCCTGAGGTTTTTTTGGCACCATCTAATTATTTTATGTTCAATCCACTTAAATTGGAAAAAAAAGGGTGCGTTCACACGTGCCTTATTTAGTTTGGTTGAATCACACTAGAGTTCGTTTTCCCTCTTGGTGTGGTCTGTTTGGGCAGGTGTGAATGTAGCAAAAGCACTCGAGTGCTGACCAAGAGTGGACCAAAAAAGCGTACTCAGACCTGCTTGAAGAGGTGTTCTCTGTGCGCTTTCAAACAAACCCTGCAGCGGCTCGTTTGTGGTGAGAACATGATCCAAACTAAAACAGACCCAACCACAAAAAGTACTGCGCCTTTTTGGACTAATCCAGCTGTCGTAGTCCGATCACTTTACTAAGAATTTTAAACAGAGAGAGAGAGAGAGGTTAAAACATTACCTGATGGATCGTTGGTAATATTTTCATAAGATGACCATGTTGCAGTTTAGCTAAATTAATTCACGCCTCCTCCCAACGCCTTTGCTATTTGTAATGCATTAAAACATTGTTTTCCAGCCACAGCTGTACTTCATTCTCCAAATGTATAGTTTGTCTAAAGTGATGTATATAAACTATATAGTATTCTATGACCAGGGATACAATCAGCCAGTGCAGCGACATTTTGTGTCTGCCGGTTTGTTTACTTGTTGTCATTTTTCCGCACGTCAATTCTGACCAATCGAAAAGCAGCTTAGGTAATACGTTCAATAACATTTGGCCAATGAGTGATGTGGATTTTGTCACATGACTGCATTTTGGTTCTCTTCAACTGGTTCGGACCAAAGCAATCAGTGAGGTGTAAAAAGGACCCAAAATGGCAGAAAAATGCTACAAATGTGTCATTTGTTGCCCTTAGTCCGGTCCAAATGAACTGAACCACAGATGTGAAAGCACCCCAAGTTAACTTAATTGCTTTGTTGTTCCAACATAAATCGATTGTGTGCAACCCAGCATTTTCTACAGTGTAGAATGCAATGTCTAAGCTGCTATATTCATTTAACCTTATTTTATTCATGCAGATTGAACATACTATTTCTTTCGTAAAGTGGTCCTCCAGGAGGCTCACACAATTAAGACTCCAAAATGTGCAAAACAAACAATGGAGTAGAGATCTGCGTGGGACTTCATTTGGTAACACTTTATTTCGATGGTCCATTTTAGGATTAGTAGACTGTCTGCTTAATATCTGCTGATACTGACATTCAACAGACATTTAACTGACTATAAGAAACCCTAACCCCAACCCCAACCCTAACCCCAACCTAACAGTCTACTTATAATCTAATGAGAAGTAGTTGCAATGTAACTTCAATTCAACAAACGGACCATCAAAATATAGTGTGACCCTTAATTTTTAGTCCCGCTCCCAACAGGTTTTATACCTCACCAGAACGCTCCTCCTGTATATTCAACCTTTGTTCACCCACTGCCCGACCCGCCCCGTTTTCCACCACACCCGACCGTTCCCGCTAAATTTAGAAGTGGTTTCTTAAATCTTAAATTGAAATTGGGCACTACCAAAAGAGAGAGAAAACAGATAAAACTGTACGTTGTGCAAGGATTGTAGGCTAAATGTCAGTTTTGTTTACCCCTTTGTGATGAGACATGAGTGCCATGTGACGTGCGGTGAGGTTTGAGGTTTAACAAACATATTCACTCAATATATCATATCAGCATTATTTCTAGCAGATTTCTTGATTTTTATTTATAACTATCAATGCACAGCACCATGGCAGATGCGCGTGCTCTCTCTCATTTACACACACACACACACACACACACACACACACACACACACACACACACACACACAATTTATGATTTTTTTTTCCAGCGCCGCAAGAAATCTGGTCGGGTCCCATGGTTCCTGCAGACCTCTACAATAGAGGTTAAATGCAATTTTCTCTTTTCACAATTCAACCATTCATTCATTCATTTTTCTTTGGCTTAGTCTCTATTTCGGAGGTTGCCACAGCGGAATGAACCCCCAACTATTCCAGCATATGTTTTATGCAGAAGATGCCCTTTCGGTCCAGATGGCCTTCCAAAAAAATTTAGCTGCTTGTTCAAAGTAATTATTAAAAAGCAGCTTAATAAACATTTTTTGGGGGGATGACTTGGTTTATGTTCAATATACTTGAGTTTATAAAAACAATTAAGGAAACTTAATTGATTTGTGTTGGGACAACATGAAAGTATCGTGTCGAACCCAGCATTTTTTACAGTGAAGTTTGCCAGTTTCTTTATTATACATCTTCAGTTTAACTGCTGTCAACGTAATGGATGCATCTCTCAAAACAATGGTCAAGTGTCATATTAACAGTCATAACAGTCCCAACTGCTGAGCTGGGTCTCATTGCATGTCAAAACCGACTAGTACCTTGTGGAGATGAAGCTAGTCTGGACAGATTTAGGTCAGGGTGTCAGATGGGCGATATTTCGGGGGTCAACTAAACCTCACCCCGCGATGCCAAGCAGCTGGGAAAAGAGGAGGACCGCAGCTGCACCTTCCTCGCCAAATCTGACACCTCTCCATCCATCTCCTGTCCCCTTCAGCTGTGTCTCCACCCTCCGGTTCTCTCAGTCATTAGTCTCTTCTGTTCTGATGTCTGCCAGTCGTTCAGAGGAAGCGAGAGAGCGAAAGCTGAGAGAAAGGGTGATTGATGTCTTTGAATGACGCAAGACGAGGACATTTATGGGCTCAAACAATCATTCACTGTATCAAAACAACAATTTTTGAGGGTTTTTTTGTACAAATTAAGTATTTTACGTTAAATCCAAATAAATTTGTAAAATTTAATCGGTTTGTTTTGTCCCAAAACAAATCAATTGTACGGAAACCAGCATTTTTTACAGTGTAGAATGCACTTCTAGCATATCGATGAACTGAATAGCTAATACACTACATTGTGAGCTCTAAAAGGTAATTTTGTGAAAATAGCAGAGAGACAAGAACATTAAGCTTACACTTTCAGTTTTTGAAAAGTGTGAATTTTCAGTCCCCTAAAATGTTGCTGTGTAAAAGAATGGCAAGAAATGAATACATGATTTAAAGTTTTATTCTCCAGGTTTTACACTGCCAAAAAATGCCTTTTTTACTTAGATTTTTTTTTTGTCTTGTTTAATCTAAATATCTAAAAATCCTTAAATCAAGAAGCATTTTCTAGAGAAACGAAAATATAGTCTTGATTTAGGAAATAATAGGGCAAAATTAAGTGAGTTTTTCGTTAAAACAGTCATAATATTAATTTGCTTACCTTATTTGCAGATTATTTTCTTTGTTTTAAAGAAAAACTCATTTAATTTTAACACATTAATTTTTAAAAAAAGACTATATTTTTTGCTTGTCTCGAAAACCATTGATTTAACTACTTTTTTAACTGAAAACTAACAACAAATTAAACTAAAGACAATCTAAGTAAAAACATAATTTTTTTTTTTGGCATCACAACAAAACATTTTTAAGGCTTTTAGGAGAACATAACTGTTTTGCAATCAATTCACATAAAAACTAATAAGTTAACTTAACTCCATGTTGTCCCAACACAAATCGATTAAGTTAAATTAATAAATGTAAGTGATTTGAACATAAAACAATTATGTTTTCCCCCCCAAAAAACTCCAGAATTGTGTTGTCTCAGCTCATTTTAAATAATTAGTTTAAACAAGCAGCAAAAATCTTTTTTTTATTTATTATTTTTTGGAGTGCCTTATTTTAACTCAATTAATTGAAAAATTTATTATTGCAGTTTGCAAATACTATTTCTTTCGTAAAGTAGTTGTCCACTTGGATCAGGACAACCCAGAAACTGGCTAACTTTTAAATCATTTTTAACGATAAATATAAAACAAGCAGACGGCAGTTCCTTACGGAGCCTGCCGTCAAACTGAAAGTAAAAGTAAAAGCGTCCTCTTATAGTCCAGAGCTCCTTCCGTGGGATTCAAGGCCGGTGTGCACCACACGTTTCATTCCCACAGCTCTCAGCCCCGTCCCCTCGCCACAGTATATACATTTCTGGAGAGCGCTAAATTTGTCCCGGGACATGTGTTTTTTTGCTGTTTTCATTTTCGAGAATCTGCCAGAGGCCACTGTGTACGCTTTTTGAGATCTCCAATATCCCTCGCGAGTGCCATTTGTGCCTGCTCTGCTCGCATAAATCCACCAGAGGCCGATAATGTTTAAAAAAGCACAGATTGACCAGCGCTCACTCACTTCCCTAAACCCAACCGACAGTGTTTTGGGAAGCAATCCAGAAAAAGAAAAGCCCGCTGGTTTTTACTACGTTTTCCAATTTGACCACATTCCCACCTTGTTATTTACTTGTTGATTTTATTTTTTGGCCTTTGTTTTTGTCTTACCTGCCTTTTGGAACCTTTCCCTGCCGGACTCGAACCCAGTCATCACGGTCAACTCCTCTCTGAGAGGTAAGCGGTCAGCTGCTATCGCGAAAAGGAACGACATCATACCGCCCAATAGTGTTCATTTTAAAGACCTCTGGCTACATAATTTGCAATCTCCACAAATGTATATAAGGCTATGTTTTCAGAATGAGCCTATGTTGAATCAGGAGACTGACGCAATTAAGACTCCAAAGTGTGCCAAATAAAAAAAAAATGAAGGTTGAAATAATTATGTTGAAAAAGTAACACATATTTTACATTCCAACACTGGACGCAGTAGAAAAACCGGCATCATCTGAGCCTGCTTTTAATTCAGCTTAACCAGGCACTAAATGGTGCTGTGATTTGTTGTTGTGAAAGCCACTAAGCACAAACATCACCCTCTTAAATTATGTTAATCAGCGCTATAAACAAGTCACATGATTTATGGAAGCTATGTGTAAAAATATTTATGTATTAGTTGCTTTTTATTGCTGAAGTGTGATCAGCTTGTAAAGGTTGTCTATGAGCGTCGGTATACTGAATTTTATGTGAAGGACTTGGGAGGCTTTTTGCTAGGAAAATTAAAAAGATTTAATGGTTATGCGTGCCCCCGAGAGCAATGAAAGAAATGTTCAAGAGAAAACAGAAAGAGTCAGAGTGTCATGCAAATACAAGAGTTTCATTGACACTATAATCTAGCACATGTTTATGTAGTCTACAGACTTAAAGGGCACATATTTGACCCCTTTTTTATATTTAATATGTCTTTTGTGTCAGCAGAATTTGCCTAAAGTTTCAGCTCAAAACACCCATCAGATTATTAATTATATCTGTCTCAAGTCTTAATATTGTAGCTCTAAACGGCTTTTTGCTGTTTTTAGTACTGGGCCTTTAAGGATAGTCCTCCCCGCCCACCGTTCCCGTCAGTGTGCCTCAATCTCCGCCCTCGGCTGCGTCAGACAGACAGACGCAACAGGAACAGATGTACAGGAAGCAGATCTCACTGCGTTTGTGAAAAAATGCAACAGTAAGAACGTTACCAATGACTGTTTGATGTGTTTGTTGAGAAGTTGCAACGATGAGTCACACACAATGTAGTTACAAAGTTCGTTCATGCACACGCACACACATACAGACAGTGCTTGTGTTGAGCTTTGCACTGCTTTTGCAAGCAAATGTGAAAGGATACAGGTTAATATCCACTGTTGTATGGATATCTGTTATGTTAACATACAAAATAAACCTGATTAAATGTCAACAAACCGAGATCGAAGCATATTTTTTGCTGACTCACGGCTGTGGTGATGAAGTAAAGCTGAAGTGAATGGCTGTAGTTCACTACAAACATGCACTGTTTTAAACACGTGTTAAACTTGTCAAACTCACTCTTGATCACATCTGATGGTGATGGATGATCATAGCGAACTGAACAGACCTTTTATTCCCGGTTGCTTTGTGCACGTCTTGTCTTGTTGATATGATTATACACGTTACTACGGAGACATGTTAATACGCAGCTGTCAATCAATTCGGTGGGCGGGGGGACCGCACTCCTACGTAAAGTTGCGGTCGGTCTCAAAACCGCTCCAATTGGTCCACTGTTTTTATGCTGTTAAATTGAAAAAAAAGGACTGAGTGTTTTTATATCACCCCAATACGACGGTGTATACACTATACCTACACATATGTCTGTCCAAACAGCTTAAAAAGTAGAATTTTTTAAAAATAGGTGCCCTTTAAATATACTCTATAATCGAAATATTATAGCAGTTACGTTTTAATAACCTCATCTTTCGACATGATTCTGAAGAATTTCACAGCTTTTGCAAACATATCTACATCATTATGATCAGATGAAGATGCTTTCTGAACTGTTTTCTCACTGCTGACAAATTTCTTGTTTATATACAGTGCTCAGCAAAAAATTGTAAACTCTACTTTTAAAAATTTATATTTTTATCCATTTCCTCAGTGGATATAGGTGATATTTTTGGTGCATTTGAACAAAACTGATTTATTAAGACAATCTTTCAATGCCTTTTTGACAAATCATTGGTTGAAAGTAAACCAGATTTAAGAATACCACTGAATATCATTGAGAAACGTGATGCTAAAACAGGACATGTGGCATTTGCATGTAATGTAACCAATAAGTGAAAATATTCAGGTAAGGGTGCACTTACAACAATTTACAAGAGCAAAACGCTTTCCTTTTCGAAATGTTTCATGTGCAAACAACGTTTTCAAACCATTCTTCTTTCACACAGTTCCACTGAAATGACTCAAATTGCAGCATTACGTATGTCAGGCCAGAATCTGGTGATGCTGTGTGTAGAAATTACACATCATGCCCACAATAGCCTACCATTGTTATTTTGGTTGTCAAGTATTCTAGCATATCGATGAACTGAATAGGTAATACACTACATTGTGAGCTCTAAAATGTCATTTTGTGAAAATAGCAGAGAGACGAGAACATTAAGCTTGCACTTTCAGTTTGTGAAAAGTATGAATTTTCAGTCCCCTAAAACGTGCTGTGTAAAAGATTTGGCAAAATGCATATATGATTTCAAGTTTTATTGTCCATGTTGTACACTGTAAAAACATATACAGTATAAAACACGAAAGCGAGGCTGCGGTGGGAAGAAATCTGGAAGTATAGGATCAGTACTGTAAACATTGCGACAACATGCTGTGGACTACAAATCTCCAGCTGTTGCAGCGATTTTAAAAATGCCGAAATGGTGTAAACATCACTCTAATATCATTCTGTTCAGTTTATTTTAAACAATTAAAAGCATATTAGGCATCAAACAACTTTAAGAGTAATACGCTTAAGTGTCCTCCTAGACTTCAGTTCATGGCAGCAGGTAAACACCGTGGGCTTCCCTGCTTTAGCCTATGTAACCTGGTGAGAGATAAAACAATGCAGTCCTCTGTAGCACACCCCTGTGTTGTCGGTAATAGTGTTGTCCTGGTACTGAAGTTTAAAAAAAAGTCCATTTCCCGCTAACGTTTAAACGCCGCTGAGCGCGTTCATACACAGTTGATTTACCAGAGTATCCACTCCACACAGAAATGCTTACTTGGCCACGTAGGATCTGAGCCAGTGACATTCTTGCTGTGAGGCAATGGTGCTAACCATTGGGCCTCCATGCTGCCCTGATAAGGAAAGCGGAGGAGTGGGGGTGCAAGGGGGCATTCTTCAAGACGAAGATGGCTAAGGTAAGATACTCTGGTTATTTATAGTAATTTAGGAATCGTCTGATTGGGGAATCATGCATTAGCTAATGAGGACCAGCTGCTTTAAATCATAAGTGAGTGCTCCTCTCGAAATTAGTCTATAAAATAAACTTAATTTAGTTTACAATACCTACAGTTTTATGTTTTACCAGTTGTTTTGTTTTATTGTATTATAGAACTTAGTGTTTATTAATGTTTATAAGTTCCTTTAAACATATACTTTTAAATGATGATTCTTGTTTTAATACAGAAGTTATTCATAAAATCATTTACCTTTCCAGTCATTTTTATTTTCATAGATGGTGTAATAAAGGAGTTGTTCAACTCTTTTGTCCCTTTTATATAAGAACAATTGTGTACCATCATTTCAGTTGTACTATAAAAGTCACAGAATAGTATCATAAGAGGTCTTTTCTGTGCCATATAAGATACAACTTTTACAAAGGTATACAACTGTTCCTCGAGGAACATTATTTGTACCACCGTGTACCTTTTTTCTAAGAGTGTAAGTATATGTTTTGCAGTGTAGTACACTATTCTACATTCAAACCTGTTTATTTATTTTGCTTGTGGACTTATCAGCCGCTACAATTGATTGAATTAAGCAAGGAGGCTTTTTTAGAGGTACTCTCAAAGCCTTTGTTGCAAAAAAAGAGGGAATATAAGAGGTTGCAAGCCTTGATTGACTCCCCATCGGTGTGACTGACAGATCCAGCTGTTTTGCCTGAGGCTAACATGGAGGCGAATCAGTGTGTCCCATTCATTACTGCCTAATAATGCAAAAAGTCATTATCATGGTCATGGTCCTTCTGTCACCATGCAGAGTAAAAGGCCCCTGTTTTCTCTATGTCCCTAATTACTTTGTCATACTACAAGAGAAAGAGGTGACAGACACTTCTGTATGTTTTTGTTCAAAGAGGTCAAATTTAGCTCAGCCCCTGCTGGTTGATGCTGAAACTGCAATGCTATTGGAAAAAGAGTACTTTGCTTAGAATATAGGATGCTCTATTCAAAATACTGAGAATGATGTGTTTTTGTCAGTGGTGGAGGGAAAGTTAGGGATAAAGTAAATACAGAAGGTTGTTATCGCAAAATAAAGACTGCAGGCGTATCACCAACTAGTTTAGTTTCTCCCAGCTTTGCGTTTTGGCTTCTGATAAATAAATATTGTGCAAGTTAATGAATGCTCCATTCAACAGTTTTCGTTTCGTTTTCTGTCAGCTTTGCATTTTTGACTGTTTTGCGCCATCTTGTGACTGGATAATTTACAGGTTAATGTATGCTCCATCCAACTGTTTTCGTTTCTGTAAGCTTTGCGTTTTTGACTGTTTGGCACCCTCTTGTAACTAACTATTGTGCAAGTGAATGAATGCTCCATTCAACTGTTCTCGTTTCAGTCAGCTTTGCGTTTTTGACTGTTTGACGCCATCTTGTGACTGAATAATGTGCAGGTTAGTGTATGCTCCATCTAACGGTTTTTGTTTCTTTCAGCTTTGCGTTTTTGAGTATTTGACACCATCTTGTGACTAAATACTGCACAGATTAATGTATACTCCATTCAACAGTTTTTGTTTCTGCCAGCTTTGCGTTTTTGATTGTTTGGCACCATCTTGTAAATAAATATTGTGCAAGTTAATGAATGCTCCATTCAACTGTTTTCATTTCAGTCAGCTTTGCGTTTTTGACTATTAGCGCCATCCTGTGACTGAATGTTGCGCAAGTCACTGTACGCTCCATTCAACTGTTTTTGTTTCTATCAGCTTTGCGTTTTTGACTATTTGGCACCATCTTGTGACTAAATAATGTGCAGGTTAGTGTATGCTCCACCCAACGGTTTTCGTTCCTGTCAGCTTTGCGTTTTTGACTGTTTGGCACCATCTTGTGACTGAATATTGCACAGGTTAATGAAGCTCCATTCAACTGTTCTTTTTTCAGTCAGCTTTGAGTGTTTGACTGTTAGCGCCATCTTTTCGCTGAATGTTAAATAAACTGTTTTCGTCTTAGTCAGCTTTACGTTTTTGACTGTCTGGTGCCATCGTGTTGCTGAATATTGTTAAACTTAGTGTATGCTCCATCCAACAGTTTTCGTTTCTGTCAGCTTTGCGTTTTGACCATTTGGCGCCATCTTGAGACTGAATAATGTGCAGGTTAGTGTATACTCCATCAGCTGTTTTCGTTTCTGTCAGCTTTGCTTTTTTGACTGTTTGCCGACATCTTGTGACTAAATATTGCAAAGGTTAATGTATACTCTATTAGCTGCTTTCATCTCTGTAAGCTTTGTATTTTTGACTTGTATTGTTCCAACTGTTTTCGTTTCTGTCTAATTTGCCTCTTTTACTGTTAGCGACATCATGTGACTGAATATTGTGCAAGTCACTGTATGCTCCATTCAACGGTTTTCGTCCTAGTCAGCTTTGCATTTTTGACTGTTTGGCGCCATTTTTGACTGAATATTGCTCAAGTTAGTGTATGCTCCATTTAACAGTTTTTTGTTTTGACTGTTTGGCGCCATCTTGTGATTGAATAATGCACAGGTTAGTTTATGCTCCATTAGCTGTTTTCGTTTCTGTCAGCTTTGCGTTTTTGACTGTTTGGCGCTATCTTGTAACTGAATATTGTGCAAGTTAGCGTTTGCTCCATCCAACTGTTTTTGTTTCTGTCAAACTATTACGGCTCAGAAACTAAAGCTGAAACTAACTACCTGACCAAAACTAAACCAGCTGAATAGAGCATACATTATCCAAGCATTATTTAGTCACAAGATGACACCAAACTGTCAAAAAGGCAAAGCTGACAGAAACGAAACAGGCTGAATAGAACATAAACCAACCTATCATTCACAAGATGGTGCCAAACAGTCAAAAACTGTATGACTGAATATTGGAGAATATTTGTGCATCATTCAAAATCAACTAATCAACTCATTTGCCTTATATTTAAATAATCTACACATTTTATTCTTGTAATTATTATAATTTCTGTCATTTATTTCTCTTTTGCTGTATATTTTATTAATTTGATAATGTCAATATATTACATATTACATGCCAATAAAGCAAGCTGAACTTGAATGAGAGATAGAGAGGGGCAGATTTGACCTGTCAGTGGGTGCACCTGAATAGCATAAAAGAAAAAGTGGATTTTTTAAAAATTTATTTCAACAGTCTTTTTTTTTTCTTTTAACCCATTGAAAAGAAAAAGGTTTAAAACAGATAATAATAATTTTAAAAAAATTGTTAATAAATCAAACTATGTTTTGTTTGTTGCATATAGTTAACTATTATGTGCTGTGGGTAAAAGTTGTTTCGATCCAGCTACCACCGCAAGTATATTTCATACCTGTGGGAAACAATGGATGCCATTTCTAAATTATAAATTTCAGGTGTTGGTTAGAACAAAAACTCCTTTTAATATGGAAAATATTAGTTTAAAACACGTCTTAAATAAACATTTAGGTGCGAAAGTTAGACAGACTTCTGTTGATGTCGTCAATCTGGCAACCTGCGCTTTCATGTGTTTTGAACCAGGCATGCAATACCTAGTTCCACCACTGGGTGTCAAA
Organism: Danio albolineatus; assembly: GCA_903798035.1. NCBI lineage: Eukaryota > Metazoa > Chordata > Actinopteri > Cypriniformes > Danionidae > Danio > Danio albolineatus. The sequence goes on from CAIGQQ010029614.1 coordinate 238,840, forward strand.
CTTACATACTGCACCTTTAAGGCAGGCTTTGAAATCAAAGCCAAGGATACTTGCGGTACACAATACACCTTTAAACTAAAACAACATGCAAATTTAACCAATGATTTGAATGATTTAAAATTACGCCAGCAGCTGTAATGTGTCATTACCTTCCTGAAAACATTCAATTCTGTCCAATTTCAGCGTGGTTCCATGCTCCGTTGGCTCATCTGGACACAATGGATCGTCCCCAACTCTTGCTCTACAGAACACAAGGCCGGTTCCTCTCTTCCCGTCTGTTAGAGTTGCTGGATGGCTTCGACTCTGTCCAAGTCTCCCCATTTGTTATGAATAGCCCCTACATCCTGGCACATGCATGCGCTTTCAGCCACTCACTGGGTCTTAATCAAGGTTGGCATGGGGAACATAACAGGTGAGCTCCGCTAATGACAACGATTACAAAGGGCCCTGCAGTGGAGAGATGGGCTTGAGGCGCAACCAATGGCTGGACACTCATTCTGATGAGGGTTTTGCCCTTCTGAATACCAGACGTGTTTTGGTTTGGCTCTTATCTCCGCTCCATTGAGGATTTTTCTGAGAGCCATGTGGTCCCTGATGCACCATGGCAGCTGGGGAAGCAGATCTTAAGCGAGGGGAATTTCGCTGGAGCTAATGGTTAGGAGATAACACCTACAAGACAATATAATAGATGCATTCTGTGTTCTGTTTTGAATAAACTGCAGTATGACAATGCAAACAGAAATGTCACGATGGGTTGGTCAGTGGTGGAGAAAGTATACAAATGAAATGCTTGATTAAAAGTACATACAGTAGGCTCATTTTAAAAAGGTAGCCCCATGTGCATCTCTGGAGATCACAAATTATGTAGCCAGAGGTATGTATGGCTCCATTTCGTCTTTAAAATGAATGCTACGACGCGGTATGACCATGGATAAATTTGTGCCGGAACAAGCCAGATCCTGCTCCCCCTTCTTCAAACCAATCCAATTCTCTCGCAAGTGTTGTTCGCCCTCATGCTCTTCTCACATAAATCCACCAGAGACCGCTGTCCACTGACTAACTGACTGACTAACTGGCCAGCTGACCCACCCTTCTCCTTCCCTAAACCCAACTAATAGTGTTTTCAAAAGCACAGATTGTGCTGTCCACCCACTTCCCTCAACCCAACCTACAGTGTTTTCAAAAGTAATCTAAAAGAAAAAGAAAAGCCTCGCAACAGGCAGATTTTTAAAGTGTTTTCAGATTTTGCCACATTTTCACCCTGTTATTTAATTGTTTATTTTATTTTTTGCTTTCTGTTTTTGTCTTACCTGCTTTCTGCAACCGTCTTCAAACCCTGTTGTCGTGGTCAACTTCGCTTCACTTCACAAGTCCGCCGACGTATGAAGCGAGCCACTTGACAAACTGATAACAGTGGAAAAGTCATTCAGCTGGTAAGCGCAAAAGGTAACTACATCACACCGCCCCATAGAGTTCGTTTTAACGTCAAAATGCAGCCATACTTACCTTTGGCTACATTAATTCACGATCTCCGAGAATATATATAGGGCTACGTTTTCAGAATGAGCCTATTGATATAAATTGTTTGCAACTTACCTTAAAGGAAATCCAACGAATGAAGTGTGTCATCTACTTAAAAAAAAAAAAAAACAGCTTCTGGTAAAACCTTACCAGACTCTAACCCCTTAAATATGGTTCTCAGAAAAGCTTGTGTTAAGATGTGGGCATATAAATTCATTGCAGGCTGTGCCCAATGCTCATCTGTGCCTGCCGGAGTCACCAGGTTGCTGTATCACTATCTGTCAGACTGGTAATCCAGCCCTTTAGTCGGCTCAGAGCCCTTATAAGCATTCAGCTCTAGCGCGCGTAACCAGTCTAAGCTCTAAACAGCTTTGCCGGGTTTCGATAGAGATTAGTTTCCTGCGCCTTAATGACCCCTCAAATTAGTAGCCAGAATTAGACTAATTAGAAGTGTGTGCTTTCCTTTAATTAACGGCTGCAATGCATCGTTGACTTCAGTGAGTTTTGGAAAGTTCATCTGGGGCTCTCGGAGCAGGGCTCTCGGCAGCTCTCCAGAACACTGCGTCACCCCGGACTTCCAAATGACATTATTCACAGTTGAGTTGGCTGTGCTCACAGTGAAATCGCTCTGCCGTTCGCACCAGGTCTCTCCTCGCCCCCTGCCAACGCCCCCCCGTTTGTGCGCCAGATCTTTTTTCAAAGCCCTCCGTCCTCTCGCCTTCCAGTGAAATTCGAAATTGCATGAATGTTGCCCTTCAGAGTAAAGTGTTTGGGCACCCTTGGTTTTAAACCAATCTAATCCTTGTAATCACGGATTGTGCTCAAACCTCCATGCTCCCACAGAAGAAGAAGAAGAAGAAGAAGAAAAAAGAAGTCGAGGTTGGAGGGGTTGAACAGAATTCCTGCCGGCGTCGAGCCATGACCCGAATAGCAGCCAATATAGCGCCTTATTTCTCTATACTTTAAGAGATATGTGCTAGCAAAGCGAAAGTGACAGACAGTGTTTTGTGACCGGCTGGGAGATACGCGTGTCCCCTATATGAAATGACAAGTGCATTTTCCGAAAAGAAAGACTATAATGTTTTTCTATTTAGCAGCTGACAGTTTGCCTTCGTCATAACATGAGCTTAAGGGCTTCGGAACAAGCGTGATTATTTTAGGCCCCCGGCGTCTCTCTCTCTCCGCAAATTGAAATCTTTTATGGGGAAGGCACCGTTAAGGCCCCGCGGCAGGGGAGCCACCTAAATCAGCATGCAAAGTGAATCTGCTATATTCACTTCCATTGACCTCCATCTTTGCGCTGAGCGCAACAGCAATAAAAAGAAAAAATGTGCCTCTTTTCCTGCAGTGTCCCAAGAGTCTATTGCGTTTTTTTCTGGGATTGAGTTTCATGAATTTGCAAAGCGCTGGAGCATTATGCCTATTAAGCTGGACTGCATTCGTCTATTTGCTGCTCTTGGAATCAAAATGGCAGCTGACATGGAGAGATTATTACAGTTTTTGCACAAACATTGAAAGCCTCTTTACACAAAACCACCTGGTGCCCTGGCCCTGGTCCAAGACTAAATTACCTCACTTTCTGTATCTGAGAAGTACACTCTCAGAAAAAAATGGTACAGTGGTGTACCAAAGAAGGTACAAACCCTCGTCACTGGGGCAGTACCGTTTTATAGGACAGAATTGTACCTGAAGAAAAGAAACAGATTTGTACCATGGGAAACCAAAATGTACCTTTGTTTTTAAAAACCTGCAGATACATTATTGTATACTTTGTGAAAGGTACCACCACAGTGATAAGACACTTTGTACCTTAACAGTGTCAAAAATGCTTACCAAACATATAATAAAATGCCTTAAATGTTTAGTTTACAATACTTATAGTTATGTTTTACCAGTTGTTTTGTATTATAGAATTTATAAGTATCTTTAAACATATCCTTTTAAATGATGATTCTTGTTTTAATATGGAAATTATTCATAAAAATCACTTTGCCTTTCCAGTCATATTTATTTTCATAGATACTGTAATAAAGAAGGAGTTGTTCTTTTATATGAGAACAATTGTGTATCTTTAATTCAGTTGTACCATAAAAGTCACAGAACAGTATCATAAGAGGTCTTTTCGGTACCATATAAGGTACAAGTTTTACAAAGGTACAAAACTATTTCCTTAAGGAACATTATTTGTACCATCGTGTACTTTTTTTCTGAGAGTCTAGAGACATAAGGGATTTGATGATTTTAAACGGTCTTTTCTAGCATTACTAATCTAATAGATTGTATTCCCAGATAATATTTGCTCATAGAAAAAAACACACCATCTGCTCAGCAAATACTTTTTTAGGCAAGGCAAGGCAAGGATGTGCCTAATGTTGGAGCACATCTGATCATTTCTGGAAGCTGATTCCAGCAGCGAGGGGCGTAATAGCTGAATGCAGATTCACCCTGCTTTGACTGAACTCTTGGAATTTCTAGTTTATATGATCCTAAAGATCTGAGTGATCTGTTAGGTTTGTATTCAGTGAGCATATTCAAGAACTGCAATCTTTTGTAGAAGTCTGTGACAGTTTGTGCAGCAGTGAGATCCTGAATTAATCCAATCCAGAGGCATTTTCACAGCCGTGTTTTCCGGTCTCAGGAATGTAAGCAGCTGGTAGTGGGAAGATTGTTTAGACGATAATTTCCCTCTTGTTGGTAAAATTGTATTCCAGAAAGTTTGTAGATTCGATGTTGATCTTCAAGCTGTGTTGTTGGAGCACTGTGCTCAAGTTAAAATTAGAGGATAAAATATAAAAGCAAGAGTGCAAGGAGCGGAGCAGAAGCAAAAGACATCCGAACAGTAGCAATGCAAGAAGTAGAAGCATTAATTAGCATTATCATTACTTTATATTGTGACATATATCCATCTGAAACGGCATCTTCAACAAGAAAAGAATTTCATCCATGGAGAACTGATATATCAACTTCAGGTTTTCAGAAACTCTGTCCAAAATCATCTCGGAAACCTTTGTCTGCCATAAAAAAATTATTTTATAAAATAAGAGCTTTAAGGGATATTTTGATAGTTCAGAGCCTCTGTACAAATGAAAGGCAAAATACAAAATGCTGTCACTTGAGCCACAGATAACTTTATAACAAACACAGTGCATAATATAAGACAGATTTTGGTGGCCAGTTGAGAACCTCTATTAGTTGCAATGTAATTAGTTGCAATGTAACCTAAATTCAACAAACGAACCATCAAAATAAAGTGTGATCTATTATTATTATTAATGTCTATAGGAGCTGCCAGTCTCTGTTCAGGATTTGTTTATGTACGTAAAAGTGTGAAGTATCACAACCAATGTATCAAAACTTCTCTGTTTTCCTGAAATAAACGTTGAATTTGGGGGAAAAAATACAGTGCAGCTCTTTAATAATGAGCTGAACTCTCGGATGAACACAATATGTAGAATATATCTCTCTTTTTTTGGAGAAGGGAGAGAACAAAGTATCATTACTTGAATTGACTCCAAAATGTTTCGCGTTTTTTCGGAATGGATTAATTAATATGCATTGGACACAGGTTTGTGTATGCATACGAACATTTCGGACTTCAATGTGCAAAGACCTTTACTAAATACAATAACAATATCAGAATCAAACACCAAATAGGAATGTGGTGATGCATTACTGCATAAAGTTGTAAGAACTTTTTAAAAATTAAATTTAACAGATGGTTATTTTTCAGCATGATAAAAAAATGTAATTATAAAGTATCCTTTTTCTTCTGCAAGCTGAAAAAGTCGTTTACATAATTATTGTATATTTAACTCTATGCATGAGCAACAGCATCATCTCTAGATGTTGATGTTGAAGCTCTCAGCTGCTGCAGCTTTATGCATTTGCATACAAATTGTCTGGCCTCACCTGACCTCTGGGGAGACCAATACTCTCAACATCTGCATGTGATGCAAAATACGTTTAAAAACTTTCTTTTATGGTGAAAAGCCCATTCACCAATAGTGTATTTATGATAAGTTAGCCGGTAATTTACTGATAACAAGCGCTAAATCTGTGATGTTGACCGACGCATGGTAATAAGTTCGGATTTGAAGATTCCAAACGTGAACTTTGCATTCTGGGTAAAACCATCGCCGGACCCTGATAACCTTCTGAGCTGGACAGTCGTTTTGCCGTTGTCTTTATACAACCATTAAAGATAATCACCCTTTCAGAGTTTGGGCTGGATTGTTGTGTTCAGCCAGACTCTATCAAGCAGAATAGAAAACAGCGCATGGAGATGCACCAGTAAACTACTTCAGACAGATTGCCACTTTACAACGCTGTGCACACACTCCATTCCAGGGGCTGAAAGTTTAATCCTTTTAAGCTTTGAAAAAGTACCAAATAAAATGAGCAAAACTGATGGCACTCTTATTGCTGGGTGTTGGTATTTGCCCATCACGGTTACTGTGCGTCAGTCATAAAGGCCGAAATGAAATATAGAGCAGAGTTTGAAACAGATTGAGAAAAGTACAGAGAAACATTTATTGTTTTGATTGTGACCTGGCTGAACCTTAACTCAACTCTGCTTCAAACCAGAGATCTTCTGCTGTACTGAGGCCTTTCTGCTCTTAAAGTAATATGCATATTATCTTGTTGCTTTTAGAAAATGGTTACTATTCACTATTATTCTATTGCTTTACTATTAAATCCATATTATGCAAAAACAACACATGCAAAAACACTTTGATTGACGTTCTCCCTTTGTACATGTCATCAGAGGGGTAAAACCCCACCAATTAGTGATGATTTCTCCCTCATTAGTGGTGGAAAGAGTACTGAAAAGTCAAATTCACGTGAAAGTACCATTACTTGCTTACTCCGCGGATCTGGTACCGGGTCCTATGACATCATCAGTTTCACTTTCATTTTTAAAGGTCCATGGTTGCGCAAGACCCCTATAAGTGGTTCCGTTTGAAAGCGTAGAAGCTATATTTTAGGCACATATACATCACTTAGGTTTTTATTTTACTGTACAGAAGTTATTAACATTTATTTACACAACAAAATACTGGATACTCGAGCTGTCATTTTCCTATTTTTATATGCTTCATATATGACACATGTACAAGTCATAGCTCAAATAAAAGCTCTTGCCCGTCCTCGTACGATTCTAGCATTCCTTTATGTGAATTATATTCTATTTATATTCTATTTCATATTATATTTATGATCAATAAGCAGCCCCAGATCGCACAGAAAGCCACAAATGCTACATCATCTCTTACCTTATGCTGAGTGCTTCAAAACAGGCCATTTCTCTGCTGTTTTTGAGGTGATGTGCATAAGTAATCCTTTTATATGTATAATGTGGTCAAAACACAGTGAATTATGTTTGATCAAACCAAAGATCGTGAAAATATGAAAACAATAGTCCATCCGCATGCCATATTTTCCCCAATATTCAGTTTTCAGAATTACAATAACTTTTGCATACTCTATGGTAGAGACAAAATTCTTTTTCCTAGTGTTTGCTGCTATCTGCTGGTTTCAAGCAGGACTGTCTAAAGTTGTCTTATTCTCTTATGGGATTATCTACACATTTTCAAAAAAGCATTTTAGAACAAAAAATAAAAAAGCGCCCAATGTTGAAGTGGTTCATCATAAAACAGAAAACATAACAAATATTATTTATTACTTTCAGCAGTTTCTCATGTAAATTCAAAT
>CAIGQQ010029614.1:257905-280806 GCA_903798035.1 Danio albolineatus
GGACCGATCGTCAACAGAGTCTTGCATTTCATAATATTAATAAGCAGGTTGCAAATTGCTATTATTGCGGTACATTTGTTGCGGCCGGAGCATTTGATTATCGCAGAAGGCTGAGATTTCAGGTCGTTTGCCCGTCAGAACGAGGTTGGGCTCCTGTCATTGTCGTTACCAATTATGCGCTGGCAGTTGGCAGGAGCGACGGAAACTGAACTCTGATATCTGTCATAAGCAATAATGAGGAAATGAGGCAGGTCATCTGGAAGGACAGTTAGCTTCGATTAGAGAAGTAAATCATCAGTTTCCTGGATTTATTTGTGTGCGGAGAAAGGAGGCTGACAGAGAAAAACATCTCAGCAAACGGATGCACTGGAAATTCTTTACCGTCTTACTCAGAACTATGCAAGCACATTTGGACATTCTTTTATGCTATATATAACTACATTTTTCAGAATTTAATCTGTACATTTATTACCTCAATGACTCGGCTGCACATCCATGATGTGAATCTCCCATTCCACCACATCCTAAAGGTCCTCTATTGGATTGAGATCTGGTGACTGTGGAGGCCATTTGAGTACAGTGAACTCATTGTCATGTTCGAGAAACCAGTCTGAGATGATTCACGCTTTATGACATGCACGTTATCCTGCTGGAAGCGGCCATCAGAAGATGGGTACACTGTGGTCATAAAGGGATGGACATGGTCAGCAACGATACTCAGGTGAGCTGTGGCATTGACACAATGCTCAATTGGTACTAATGGGCCTAAAGTGTGCCAAGAAAATATCCCCCACACTATTACACCACCACCAGCCTGAACTCTTGATACAAGGCAGAATGGATTCATGCTTTCATGTTGTTAATGTCAAATTCTGCCCCTACCGTCCGAATGTGGCAGCAGAAATTGAGATTCATCAGACCAGGCAACGTATTTCCAATCTTCTATTGTCCAATTTTGGTGAGCCTGTGTGAATTGTAGCCTCAGTTTCCTGTTCTTAGCTGAAAGGAGCGGCACCCGATGTGGTCTTCTGCTGCTGTAGCCCATCTGCTTCAAGGTTTGATGTGTTGTGTGTTCAGAGATGCTCTTCTACAAACCTCAGTTTCAACGAGTGAGTTACTGTTGCCTTTCTAGAACTGTCACTGACTGGACATTTTTAAAAATATTCTCTGTAAAACCTAGAGATGGTTGTGCATGAAAATCCCTAGATCAGCAGCTAGATCAGCAGTTTCTAAAATACTATAACCATGCCTCTGTCAAAATGGCTTAAATCACCTTTCTTCCGCATTCTGATGCTCAGTTTGGGCTGCAGATTGTCTTGACCATATCTGCATGCCTAAATGCACAGATTAGCTGCCATGTGATTGGCTGATTAGAAATGCAGTTGGTTAACGAAAATGATTAACGAGCAGCTGGACAGATGTACCTAATAAAGGGGCCGGTCAGTGTATATATACAATAATTCTGGTTCTCGAATCTTACTGGGTGACAGCTGTGTGATATTCTGCAATATCAGCACTCGTACAGCCTCTTCACCATTGTGTATTACTCCGCCCAAATAGTGTGACAGCAGATTAATAAACTCACTACAGTTTGACAAATATCGCATAACAACATAATGTACCCTTTGTTTTGTTTTTTGTTTTTTAGGCGAGAATGTAGTTGTTTAGATTGCAACTATACAGTTTACTTATAGGTACAGTGCTTATTTTGAATATTTATAATATTGTTCAATCTACTTAAATTTGTAAAAAAAACTATTAAGTCAGTTTAATTCCTTCATGTTGTGCCAACACAAATCGATTGTGTGGAACATACCTGACAGCATTTGGTTTTGAAATTCCGGGAGATTAGCAACGGGGCATTTTTTTCTGCAGTAGAATGGTGATGGTTGTTCAGGTAAAAATAAAAATACAAATAACAAAATAAACATACAAATGAGCCCAAAGTAATATCCATGGCTCCTGGTGACACAATGAGGTCTTGTAAAGCGAAGCGATAACAATAAACTCTCTAAGGAATTGAACATTATTAATAATTTCAACATAATTTACAATATTAGTGCCGTTGTGATTTCACATGCTGAGTAAAATCAATACGACACACCTTGCAGAAAGCATGGGTGTCGTCAAGGTGGCTTCTAGACAAAAATTCTTCCGTCCAGCTGCTGTTAAATTTACATGTATATATTTTTTTCTTTGCCGAAGCACAACCTGACTCTTTTCTTTCCATCATGTGTACTACTACTGACGCAGCTGCTTGTTGCTGCTGCCACTGTTCAAGTCCCGCATCTACCTCCTGCGCAGAAATCAACAGCGCATCTGAGTTGTAACGTATGTTGCCAGATTAAGGTAAAAAATGTTACAAGATTTGAATATTGCGTCAATTGTGTGAGGTAATAAACTTCATTCAAGATCTGGCAACTTGACAAATATGAACAAAAGTGCTTTTATTGAAACTGCATTGGGACGTACAAATTACGAGAGCTTTCCGGGAGAAATAACAAACCGGGAGGGTGGCGGGAGATGGATGTGAAATACTGGAGAATCCCGGGAAAAACGGGAGTGTTGGCAGGTATGGTGTGGAACCCAGCATTTTCTTTTACAGTTTAGCAACCATCATTGAAAACTCTCCTCAATTTCCTTAACCGTGATAGAGCAAGAGAACGCGTTCCTGCACAATGAATGTGTGTACTCAGATTGTCCAGCCAGTGTTTCTCATTGTCAATGAAGCTGACAGTTTGCTAATGACTGCTGGCGCTGAGGATGAATGCCAGTGCAGCATCCTGTTTGCGGTCAAACAGAACTTCCAAGTCATTTGTAGCTGACGGCAACATCATTTTAGCATCTGACTGCGAATTCTGAAAGATCCGCATGCCTTTCCATGTGTCCAGAATGCTTCAAATGAATACCACGCTTGATCGACACCATTTTTTCCACATTTTAGTGACATTTAGACAAAAAACAAGGCCATTTAGGAATGATCTGCGTTCCAGCTTGTGGTTTGAGAACTCTGAATAGTAATCATTTAGTCCTGTCTGGAATTTTTATGGAAGTGTTGACATGCTCAAATCTAAAGCTTTAGTTCATCTACTTTTTTTTTCTTTCCCCAGAGCCATGGAAGCCATTAGAGATGTTATCCGAAATTACAGGCTTATTAAAAAGGCCACGCAATTCCTCGCCTTTTGTGATTGTGAAATTGGCATGAATGAACGTTGGCAGTCTCTCTGCGGGTAGCGGAGGGGATCGGTGAATGAACTCATTTATCCGGCCAAATCAAGCTTTTCAATTTTCAATTGAAAGGATGTAATTCTGCATCTAGCTGTTTTTTTTTTACACATTTGCATCTCTGATTTTAGCTTTTCAGATATGAATCATCTGCAGATAGCGGATGAGTCTATCAGCGCTACTGCTGAATGAATTGTGCGCTGATATCAGTCCAAATCGCATCGAATCAGATTATCAATTTCACAGCCGTTGAAATGCAGAAGAAGAAAAAAAGCCATTTACATTATTGAAGGTGTTGCTGAGGATCTATGTCTATTAAGCTATCTGATTTGAACTAAGATTTGTTAGATTTGTTAAATGTTCATACAGTAATTGTAACGCAAGTCTTGTTGAATAATCTTTCTTTGCAGAATAGCACTCGCATTAAATCTTCACTTGATTCAAATAATCTTAAACATACATGGTAAGAGTACATTTTTATATTGGGACATTAGTTTGGTTGTATTGTACCTTTGTAATTTGCAAAATAGTTTTAAAAATCAACTTGAAAAAGAATCGGGATAAAAATCGTGAATCGTGATTTCCCCAGAAAAAATCGTGATATGATATTTTTTCCATATCGCCCACCCCTATCTTAACTTTGCGCAATTATCTTAATAAATTTCCAATATAGATATCCATATGTCAACAGTGCAACATGTAAACTCTGTATAATCCCTTGGACTATTCCTTATTTTCGAATCCCAATGCTAAAGCGTTCGCAGAGGTGTGAAAGGACTCAAAATTCTACCTTTGTGATCAACGCCAGCGCCCGGCGGTTGGTTTTTCAAAGCCCTCCGACTTCAATCCCTCAAAAATATCATCTGTCCGCGGCGCGCCACGCCAATCTGCACCGACTTAAATTCCATTAATACAACTTTCAGTCTGATTACACAAAGCAAATGAGGACCCAGTGAGTGGTAAATTGATAGTTTAGAAAAAAGAGATGAAAAATATGCAGTGGGAAAAGAAATCAAAACACTTCAAAAACCCCTCCTGCAGCAGCCATACTCATCTACATGAGAGATACGCGGCTGGTCGCTTTCTTTCCACACACATACACACACTCCAAATCACCTGCTGTGAGATGTGAATAATGTCTCCAGCTCGCCACCCCCACCGAGGGCCCGGCCCCCGTACTCCATTACGTTTATGAAGATATGTATCAGGGAGTTGTGTAGGAACATGAGGCTGGATGAGCTGGAGGTGATACATTTCAATAAACCCATAAAGTGGGAAGTGAGTGAAGTGCACCTCCGATTTCCTTCCCCGCTAAGTTTCTTGTGTATTTTAGTCCTCTCTCGCTTCGTTTTTTTAAAGGGGGAATAAAAAAAAAAGCTCTTTCATCTGACGCCGTTCGGTGGAGGCTTGAATAAATAGCTGGAGACATGCGGTAACATTGACATTTAGCCATATTTGGAGCTCGGGAAGCTGAAATGTTATCTCTGTCAACCAGCGCGCACTGATCTCACTGTTCTCTTTTTTGACTGCTTCCAACCTGGTCCGCTTCTTCTCGGCGCGGGAACTCAGACGCTAATACCCCGATGCCTCAACCCATGTCGTGGCACCTGTTTCTTTCAAATTTGTTCTGATCTTCACTTTGTTCTGCTCGAAGCTCTCGTTCGGCGGCACCTTCCTTGTTTCCAGCCACTTGACATTTACGCTAAATGCTGGCGTGCCACGGCGCATGGAAAACAAGTTTGAAAGGCGAGCCATTAAAGCTAGAAACTCCTGCCTTGGGCTGTTCTGTTTTATTAGCCTCTCTGGTATGATTGAAAGGCGGGTTGAATGTATCTTCTTTTACAGTAAAGCTACGGTTTTACATACCGTTGAAGTCACAATATTTGAATATTCCTCAAATGTGCAGTATGTAATCTGCAGCTGACATCAAAACAGCAGAAACGGTTGTTACTTCACCAATGTCACCTTAGTCGCGTAAACTGTGGTAAACTATGACAAATAAGGTGCATTTACTCACATTGTAAGATTATAAGGCTGAACGGCATGAAATGCCATCAGTCTACAGAGATTTCTTTGTTTCAATCGGGAGATCACAATAATTATCTCTGAAAATGAACACTACCTGATTAATATGGTATAAACACAGCACTACAACATAAAAGCAGAGAGATCGAGCTTTTTGACTCTTAGCATAACACTGTATGTTTGTAGATATTTAAGAAATATGCTAAGTGAACGTTCTCGTTTATCTGAAAAACAATGCTGAAGTCAAATATTCTGGATTGAAAATGTGCATTACGTGCTGGAATGCTGGATGTTTTGGTCTCTTTATCCCGCCCACTGTCAATTTAGCCAATTATATTTCAGCATCCCGGTTGTGGAAAACAGCGTATTTTATTTATTCAGTCAGAAAGGCTCTCGAAGGCTGTGTGACCTCCGGTGGACAGTAGCAGCCTCCGAAATGAGACGCAGATTCACATGAGGTGGTTATTAATTAGCAAACAATATAAATATTACGAACGTAAATATCAGGTGAGCAGGTTACATTGTAACCCCATGTCCAAATAACACGCTACTTGAGGAGATACACGGTGATAAGCATTTTGGCGGTTTTAACACGACAGAATTCTTAATACAGCAATTCAGAATAGTGCACTCACTGCACTCCAACAAAATGGTAAGGTTTAAAATTTAACACACATTAAACTTCTTTAACATTATTCAATTGTACATACTGAATCACTGATATGAGTTGGTTTACACTGAGTTCTAAATTTCAATTTCGGACGGTTTTTTTTCAAGGTCTGAGGTGAACTATCTGCCGATGCTTTCAGTAGTATGGCAATAAATGTAATGTAAAATGACATTAAAACTTGCATTTAACGTTGAATAAAGCACATGAGGTGTACTTGAGCAAGAAATAGAAGCGGCTTCTAAAATATCAATTTCAGGACAAAAACTCCTTTTAAAGGTGCAGTATGTAAGTTTGACAACCAGTGGTTGAACTAGGTATTGCACTCTTAGATCAAAAGCGCAGGTTGCCAGATTGAGTACAGGAGCGAGTGATTTAAACTGTGCTCTAAATAAAAGCAACAGCACCCGATTGAAGGAATATTCTCCAAATTAAAATGAGTTTTTGTTCTGGCCAACAACCTCGAACTGATTTATTAGAAAGTTTCTATTTCTCACAGCGGAGCAAAAGAAAACTGACAATGATCACCTCAGGTACACCTCATGTGCTTTATTCAGTGTTAAATGCTAACAATTAGAGTATGAATGCCATTTACATGACATTTATTGCCATACTACTGAAAGCTGCAGCAGATAGTTCACCTCAGATCTTAATAAATGAACTTTAGAACTAAACACGTGATTCAGCATCTACATTTAATAATGTTAAAGAGGGTCAATATGTTTTAAATAGATCATAAACCTTACCAATTCTGAATGGGTGAATTAAAACAGCCAAATTGCTCATCACTGCGTATCTCGTCATGAAGCGTGTTGTTAGGACACGCGTTACAATGTAACCTGCTCATCTAATGTTTGCGATCATAATATTTATATTATTTGCTATTTAATAACCTCAAGTGGAACTGAATCTGTCTCATTTCGGAGTTCTTATGATACTGTCCATCAGTGGTCACATTTCGGTCACAGAAGCATGCTTTCAGAGCCTTTCTGAATGAATAAATGAAATACGTGGTTTTCCACAAAGGCAACCCAAAGTACTGAAATATAATTGGCTAATCTGGTATTGGACAGGTTATTCGAACATAAACAAAGACAGTGTTCCGGTGCGAAAAGCACATTTTCAAAGCGTAATATCTGACTTCAGCATTGTTTTTCAGGTATGTTTCTTAAATATCTGCAAACATATTATGGTATTTTAATGTTTTAGACGAGTCAAAAACCTACAAACAGCAACTTTAATATAGAAAATATTAATTCTATCGCATGCCGCTGATTTTATTTACAACACAAATCACCAATAGATCAGACTTTAGGCTTCACAGTCACACACGCTGTTGTTGGTGTCGTCAATCTGGCATCCTGCGCTTGTGTGTGTTTTGAACCAGGCTTGCAATAGCTAGTTCAACCACTGGGTGTCAAACTTACATACTTCACCTTTAAGGAATATGTTTTTTTGATTGTCTACAGAACAGACCCTTGCTATACAATAACTTGCCTAATAATCCCAATTAAGCCTTTAAATTGCAATTTAAGCTGAATACTAGTATGTTCAAAAATATCTAGTAAAATATACGGACATCATAGCAAAGTTGACAATAAGTTGAAATTAATTATTTAACTATTATGTTTAGAGATGTGTCGAAAAAATATTGTGAAAACATACACGGGGGCCTAATAAATCAGGGGGGCTAATAATTCAACTGTATATCTCGGTGACTCAGATGCTCTAAAGCGAGTCGTCCTCGCATCTGCACCTCGGCGGCCCGATATGACTATTATGAGATGAAAAAACAGCCTCACGCTGTCTGTAGCCACATAACCGCAATTGAAAAGGACTAAGCCTTTTCACCTGGGGCTAGGAGTGCACTGAAAGCGATCTTTTCCCCCGCCACTGTCTGCAGAGATTAGTATTGATTCACCCCTTTTAGATGACTTTGCCGCACCTTGCTGGGCAGTTTTAATCTGGCAATGTACCAACAGCGCCAGGGAGCCACTCTCTCTCCCTCTGAGTGTATAATCTCCATCTTCGTGACGGTTCCATCATGGCGTCCGCCCGGCAGGAGGACACATGAACTGACCTATTTTTCATGGTATTAGGCATTGTGCTGCACAGCCACTGGGGTGCTCGGCCAGGCACAGAAAAGGTTGCTGGTGTTGCTTCAGAGCACCTTAAATCTGGCTTTGTTTTGATTGGTGGGACTGGAAAAGAGATGGTTGTTGTTGTGCTACAGTAGTTCTGTTTGGTTAGCGTTTTGCTGTTATTATAAATGACAGCTTCCTAAAAATATGATGAATTTGTGATGTGCTGCAAACAACAAAAGGATGCTGTATAACCGTGTATACACGACCTGACAAAAGTCTTGTCGCCTATCCAAGTTTTAGGAACAATAATAACTTGACTTCTAGTTGGTCATTTGGTGTCAGAAATGGCTTATATGAGAGACAAAAGCCTCTAGATTACGCTTATCTTACCAAAATTTAAAATGATCAGGCCTTGTTTTTTTAATTATTTCATTAGGACAGTAAGGTCTGACTTTGCTTAGACGAAAGTCTTGTCACTTAACAGAAATAATGTCCAGTATAGAATATAAAGTCATGCTGCAGTGGAAACAGAATGAATATTGTGTATGACTCCCATGAGCTTGGAGGACTGCATCCATACATCTCTGCAATGACTCCAATAATTTATTAATAAAGTCATCTGGAATGGCAAGGAAAGCGTTCTTGCAGGACTCCCAGAGTTCATCAAGATTCTTTAGATTCATCTTCAATGCCTCCTCCTTAATCTTACCCCAGACCTGCTCAATAATGTTCATGTCTGGTGACTGGGCTGGCCAATCCTGGAGCACTTTGACCTGCTTTCAAGAACTTTGATGTGAAGGCTGAAGTATGAGAAGGAGCGCTATCCTGCTGGAGAATTTGCCCTCCTCTGTGGTTTGTAATGTAATGGGCAGTACTAACGTCTTGATACCTCAGGTTGTTGATATTGCCGTCCACTCTGCAGATCTTTTGCATGTCTCCATACTGAATGTAACCCCAAACCATGATTTTTCCTTCACCAAACTTGACTTTTTTTTGTGAGACTCTTGGGTCCATGCGGGGTCTTCTGCAGTATTTGTGATGATTGAAAAAGGACACTTAAGGGGGCTAATGATATTGACCTTAAAATAGTTTTACAATAATTTTAAACTGCTTTTATTCTAGCCGAAATAAAACAAATAATTCAAGTCAATTCATCTTTATTTCTATAGCGCTTTTACAATGTAGATTGTGTCAAAGGAGCTTCACATGGATTCAGTGTGGTTTAAAATTCACTGCTGAGAGTTCAATCACTAAAGAGTAAATCCATTGATGCGCAGTTCTACAAGTCCTGAAACATGGAAGCCAGAGGCGACAGTGGCAAAGAAAAAACTTCACCAATTGGCGAAAGTGAAGAATTAAAAAACCTCAAGGGAAACCAGACTCAGTAGGGCACGACCATTTCACCTATGGCCAAACGTCTTGTGCAGAGCTGTAGTCTAGGCGCCGGAGGCTGGAGAACGATCGGCGCTCATCGTGGAGAAGCTGCAGGTGGGGGTGGTCATCGGCTGGTGTACAGGCTGGCCCTTCGAGATCAATGCGAGGACTCGTCTGTCACTGGGGTCTTACAGGGATCAGTCTCATGCTCTCCACTCCTCCATGACCACCACAGCAGCTGCTCAGGATACGGCCTGATCCATTATTATGGAAACTTGGGAATAATTAAAAAAAGACGTCATAAGCGCAGATGCCGTTCAAATTGTAATGTCTTTTGGGAAGTGTTCCCGGCTCCGGTTGCCCTAAATAATGCAGACTAACAATCCTTTAGAGGATTTGGGTTTTGTTTTGTGTACGCTAAGGCAAAGAGATGTGTCTTTAATCTAGTTTTAAACTGACATAGTGTTTCTGCTTCCCGAACTCTGCTAGGAAGGTTGTTTCAGAGTTTAGGTGCCAGATATTAGAAAGATCTACCGCCTATAGTTGATTTTGATATTCTGGGAATAGTCAATTGTCCAGAAATAAGACTTTCTCCAGATGAAAAAAATATGATAGGAAATACTGTGGAAAATTCCTTGCTCTGTTAAACATCATTTGGGAAATATTTTAAAAGGAAACTCACAGGAGGTTTAGTTTTGACTGGAGTTTTGGAGTTTTAGTTTTGACTGGAGGGATGCTTACACCACATTAAATTCTTTAAATTGACACTGCGTAAAAGTTTCCACAGCCATATACACTGTAATCATGAACAAGGTATATTCATAAGAGTACATTGATGATACTTCTTTCCTTTTTTTTCTCATGAGCACTTTTATTAATCATTGACCCTCATAACACCCAGATGCCTGCTGCCCAACTCTTGAAGAAAAGTGATGGATTTCCATTAAACCTGCTTGTTATCGACACCAGGTTCTCTCTTTCCTTGTGGTGTTAACACCCACGTATGCCTGACCTCTGCGGGACAGAAAAGAGCAAAGGAGCGTGGGAGATGTAGTTTCAGGTCAGAGACACTCTTAATGGATTATGCCACAGCGGAAGAGTTTCCTCATTAGACGGGGAAAGCATGTCTCTAGTATTGGCCGCGTGGCCAGTTTCGGGGTTTAAATGACACCAAAAGTTTTAAGAGAGTGCAAGGGTCATGGTGAGTTCTTCCTGCAACCCATTAGCGCTTAAGGGTGACACTCTGTTTTTTTCAGTGTGTATGTGGACAAACTTATAAAACAGACCACTGGAGCTCTGTATGTTAGAAACGGACAGAAATCAATTTCCTCAGCCAAGATTGAGGCGTGTGTGTGTCCATCTGTGCGTGTATTTCTTACACTGTGGGGACCAAATGTCCCCAAAAGTTATTATATTATATTATATTATATTATATTATATTATATTATATTATATTATATTATATTATATTATATTATATTATATTATATTATTTGTTTTTATATAGTTTTGTTTTATAATTTTTGGAACTTCTATTTTTGGCTTTTTTTATTTTAAATATGCTTTTGTTCTGTTTTAACTAATATTGTTATAAAAGTAATTGAAATTCTTTCATGGTTTAGTTAACCATAATAACCCTGGTAAGGTATTCATTCATTCATTCATTCATTTACCCTATTTTTTAGCCATAATAAGTCAGGCAAGTTATTCATTCGTTCATTCGTTCGTTCATTCATTCATTCATTCGTTCATTCATCCATTAATTTATACATTCATTCATTCATTTTCTCCATTCATTCATTCATCCTTTAATTTATACATTCATTCGTTCTCCAATTTCTTGTTTTAACCATAATAACTCAAGCAAGTTATTAAATTATTTGCTCATTCAATCATTCGTTCATTCATTCATTCATGCATTCATCCATCCATCCATTCATCCATTATTTATTCATTTCTTTATTCACCCATTTCTTGTTTTTAGCAATAATAACTCGTAACAAGTTGTTCATTCATTCGCTCATGCAATCATTCGTTCATTCGTTCATTCATTCATTCATTCATTCATTTACCCATTTCTTGTTTTTAGCCACAACTCAGGCAAGTTATTCATTCATTGATTCATTCATTCTCTCCATTCATTCATTAATTTATTCACCAATCTGTTTTTTGTTAACCATATAACCCAGGCAAGTAATTCATTCATTCTTTCATTTACTCAGCTATGGTTTTTGTTAACCATAATAACCCAGGCAAGTTATTAGTTCATTCATTCATTCAGTTATTAATTCTCTCATTCATTCATTCATTCATTCATTCATTCATTCATTTATTAATTCACTCATACATCCATTCATTCACCCATTCATGGTTTTTGTCAACCACAATAACCCAGGCAAGTTATTCATTCATTCATTCATTCATCCATCCATTCATTCATTCATTCAACCATCTATGGTTTTTGTTAACCATAATAACCCAGGTAAGTTATTAATTCATTCATTCTTTCATTCATCAATAATTAATTAGTTCAGTCATTTCTCGTCTCGTTCTCTCATTTATTCATCATTAAATAATTGATCCATTTATTCAAACCATTCATTTATTCATTCATCTATTCATAGTTCATTTAATCATTGTCTGGTTTGTCAAATCATTCATTTGTCTGTTCACCCATTCATTCATTCATTCATTCATTCATTCGTTCATTCATTCATTCATTCATTCATCCACCCATTCATTCATTCATTCATCCACCCATTCATTCATCCACCTATTCATTTATTCATTCATTCATTCATTTATTCATCCATCATTAATTAATTCCTTCACTCATCAATCCATGATTCCATCGATCCAATAATGGTTTTATGTTAATGTATTCCAGTTATAAATAAGTTATACAGTACAATATATTTATCCACACATTAGGCTTAAACTAGTGCTCAATGTGTCTTCATCTGCATATGGGCAATGCATCATAAATGGATATTTATAAATTATGTAAATTAGCACACATAATTAAAAAAGTTGGGAACAGCCATTAATGTAATCCTTACTACATATTGCACACATGTAATCACACTAAAACAGCTCTCTCCTCCTCCCCCCAAAACTGAAATCACACACTCTCATGTGTGCAAAAGTACAGTAACGACTTAATTACTTTTGCACATAAATTGGATTCATTTGTGTTTAAAATCTACCAACCTCAAGGTTTCCCCTAGAAGCACATTAAGGAACAGTGCCTTGCCACCCTCTCCATATTCTCCCATCGCGCCCTTGGTCTTTGAGGCAATAACTCACACAGTTAGCAGAGGCTCAGATGGGCAGTTGGTCTGCTGGCAGATAAGCACATGTTTCCCGGATGTTTCTGGTGTGAGCTGCGGGGTTGGAGGTGGAGGCGATTTCACAGTATGCTCTGTCTCTGTTAACGGCAGGTTCATTAGCTCTAATGGGACATTAGATAAAAGTCAGAGTGAATTCTCCCAGGCCCCGGGGTCTTCAGCACGAGGGCAATTAAAAACACAGATTGTAGCATAAAAGCCATTTTAACGTGCCGCAAATGCTCACTCATCCCTCACACGTAGAGCCGTCCCCTCAGGCGACGCGGAGCTCAGACACTGTTGGGAAGCTGATCTCTGATTTTTTTTAACCGAAATATCCATGAAATGATCCCTTTTCCTGCCTCCATACGTAGCGATGTCAGAATATTCATAAATTGCATAAGCTAGATGGAGCGGTAAACTAAACATTGCAGAGAAGTATTGTGTAATACAATACTGGGGGTGTTTCCTGTTGTATTTCGAAATATGGAGGATGAGATTATTTTAGAATGCCTTCAAAAGACTTTTAAATAATCAGTCCAACCAGTTCGGATGAGCATCATGTCGTCTGTTTTACTCTTGTGTTGTTCAAAAGCCGCATGATTTTGCTTTCTTTTGTGCAATGAAGGACGATGTTTCGATTCCCAGCTGGGCCAGTTGCCATTTTCATGTGGAGTTTGCATGTTAGCATGGGTTTCCTCCGGGTGTCTATAGACATGCGCTCAGGGGCGCCGCTAGCAATTTTGGGCCCCATGAAAAAATATGAGGATGGGCCCCCTACTACCAAGCTAGCTATCCAAACTCTTTGTCTGCAATGTAGTTATACTGACCTATGCATTTTATTATTGATTTTATCCACTACTTATCAGGATTTAGTAAGAGAACGGTCATGATTGTAGCTAGCGGATGAGTTATTGTTCAAATGTAAATGTAATACAAAACAAAAGGAACAGAAATCAAATATTCACTGAAAATTTTACATTTCTAAACACACAAAACACCATTAAAATAACCATTAAAAATGTCACTATTTAAATAACTGTACTGCAGTAGTGTCTCATACAATGTGCAATATACTGGAACAGTGACCAAAATCAATAAGACACTAAATTATATTAAAATGAAACCCATAAATAAGCCGAGACCCATAAATGATGCTGAGTGCAACATCTGGGTTATTAAAGTGCACTTATTATTGTTAGAGTTTTCAGTGTGAACACACTACTTACAGTATTTATACTACAAAATGGCGTAGAATAGTGTATAAGTATGCGATTTGGGACGCAGCTGATGTTACCCTCGAGGACATCACTGCTTTGACAGTTTACCTGACGATCGCACTCAAAGCATCAACTTCCCGCGACTGACGGACTGAACCATACAGTGAAAGGAGGAGGGGTGCAATTTGACAGTGACAGACACGAGGGGCAGATATAAGCCGTATTTTTATTTTTTATTTCTAATAAATTGTTTTACTTGTATTTTAGAGATACATTCATAATTTATATTACATTATAGTACTGTTATTAATTATAAAGCAGATCTCTGTGGGCCCCTAGAGTGCATGGGCCCTTAGAATCGTCCTAACTTTCCCCCTCTTAGCTGCACCCCTGCATGCGCTATAGATGAATTGAACAAACTATAGTAGCGTTTTAGTGTGTATGTGTGTAAATGAGTGTGTATGGATGTTTCCCAGTGATGGGTTGCAGCTGGAAGGGCATCAACTGTGTAAAACATATGCTGGAATAGTTGGCGGTTCATTCCGCTGTGGCGACCACTGATGAATAAAGGGACTAAGCCGAAGGAAAATGAATGAAAACTTAATGTCTCGTGTTTCCTTCTGGAGCATCACTGAGGGCGTTTGAGTCACTTAATCGTCCTCGCAGTACAACGATTAATCTCATAATTATACAGTCAATCCTGGAAAGGGTTCAAATCTGCAGGACATAGAGAATTTTACAGACAAGAGACTCGTGAATAACCATCACAAAGCAAAAATACAAAACACTTGAAGATTCTTAGAAAACCACACACAGCATTAAAAGCCAAGGGTGTCTAATGAAGTCAGTGGTAGATTCCAGAACAAGTGTCTGAGGTGAGGGTACTTCCTTTCAGGGGATACATTGTTAATAAATTGACACTTTCTTGTTAGAGCTTAAATCTCCAGAATCATTGACACCATTTTTTTTTAAATAGATGCTGGTGAATCCCACAGTTACACAGTCAGTTCTGGAAAAGGTTAAATCTGCAGAAGATGCTGGAAAACTGAAGAATCTGTTCAGTTGTTCAGAACAAACAAGAGACTCATGAACAACCATAAAAACTCATAAATCTTCCGGCAACCACATACAGAATAAAAAAACAAGGGTATGTACACTTTTGCACTTACATTAATAATCTCGGCTATATTTAGTCTATTGAACCATTTTAAATTATATTTAATGTAATATATTGTACTAAGGACAGTGCCAAATAAAAAAATAACATGTATTTTGTATGATCTGTCTTATTTTGTTAAAATGATTCACATTTCAACAAATTATTCAAGGGATACGTAAACTTGCAAGTACAACTTTATATACTAGTGTGATATTTAAAAGAATGTTTTTATATAAAAAGAAGCAAACACAAAGTGTCATAAAAACTGTGTCAGGAACATCTTCTGACCCCTGATTCAAATCGTCACCTTAGAATTATAAGGTTTTATCTGACATTATTGTCAAAATTGAGTTACTGACATATTCTTATTAATTGATAACTTATTTACATTATGGGATATTTTTATATAAGTTGTTTACATTTTAAGACTTTTTATTTGAAAACCAAATGTTACACACGTACTGTTTGCTATGGAATGAAAAACTTTGAAGCTCAATATCTCAAAATCATCCAGAACACAGATAGAACATAATGTGACGGAATTTTAATCAACTCAAGGCATTACATTGAACATTTTACTTTAAAATGACCTTTTTTCATCAACCAAAGCAAATGATCAACTAATAGTGTGCTACATATAAGAATATGAAACTAAAAATTAACCTTTGATACACAAAACTAATTACATGTCAAGCTTAATCACTACAGAAACATAAAACTAAGTCAACTGTAGATTCCAGAACAAGTATCCGAGGTAAGGACGCTTTCTCTCGTAATTACTGGACTGACACTTTCTTCCTAGATCTCACATCTCCAAAATTATTGACACCAATTTTCAAGTGAGATATAAATAAACAATATATCTGACAGTGAAAGGAGGCTATGATTTACAAAGGCAAATTAGTCGAAAGAAGACTTTTGGTTTAAATATTTTGTACATTTTGGTTTAAAATATTTTGTTTTCATGCCTCAATTTGGGCCCTTTAATATTAATTAAGCGTGATTTACAAACCACAACCATTAATGCTGTGCATTGCATTTGAATGTACAGATACAGCTAAATTTGACTTGATAGTGTGAAAAATTAACTAAATGAACATTTGAAGAGCAGAACATCAGGCAGATGTTGAAAGTTCACAGTTTTTTTAGGCTCACGAGACTTATAATTGGATTTTTGTACTGTTTTTCAACAGCGTCCCCCAAAACGTAGTCCCGAGATAATTTCTCATGAACATTTGGCGCGTAATGGGTGCAGTTTGTCTTATGTGAGTTACAAGGAAACATTAAATGTTCTTCATCTAGTTTAACGACACAGTGTCTATAAACAGCGGGAGTCTTCTATAAGCTTTATGTGGACTAAATGAATCTGAGACCAGTGAAAGAGAATAAATTAATATTGTTCCTTCTCTTGTCAGGATTTATTTATTCATTGTTGAGGCGCTCATTAAAACGCTCGGCAGCAATTAAAACAGCAAGCATAAATCTATCTCTGTGCGGATGGTAATTAGTTGCCTTGTTGATCATTCTTGGACTTATCTTCATGTGCAATATTGGGATCATGTAGCAGTTTGCATTTTTCCAGCTTCTTCTCTTCGGCGCATTTTTTCCGTGACAGAAACTGTGTGTCCTCTGAGATTAGAGGCTTTATCTGCAGACTTTCCCACTTTGCGAAAACATTTTAATGATGTTTCCACACTCCATATCTGCAAACATTTATCTTTGTCTCTAATGGATCATGATCACATGCAGGTGGTTCTTTAAAAAAAAAAAAAACAATGCTGAGTGTTAGTAAAATGCACTGTAAAAATGGGAAATGTTTATGGTTTTAGGGAAACGGTTTAAATATTAATATACAGGTGCGCAGTGTGAAAACACAGATCTAAGTATCAGCATGCTAACATGGGACACTAAAATAATGAAGTAAACATTTATTTAATAGCATGATAAAACTGTGAAAGTTACATTTATTTAACTGATATCAAAAACTAAGACACATTTTACGTGTCACGGTATTATTTGCACTGTGGTGCAGTGGGCAGCACAATCAAGTAACAGCAAGAAGGTCGCTGGTTCAAGTCTCGGCTGGGTCAGTTGCCATTTCTGTGTGAAGTTTGCATGTTCTCCCCATGTTGGTGTGGGTTTCCTCCGGGTGCTCCGGTTTCAAAAGTCCATAGACATGCTTTATAGGTGAATTGGGTAAGCTGAATTGGCCCTAGTGTACGTGTGTGAATGAGTGTATATGGACGTTTCCCAGTGATGGGTTGCGGCTGTAAGGACTGTAAATCACATGCTGGATAAGTTGGCGGTTCATTCCACTGTGGCAACCCCAGATTAACAAAGGGACTAAGCCAACAAGAAATTTAAGGGATGAACATATTAATTGCATTATAGAAATGTAACACCTCATGTATGTTTTTTTTTCTTGCTCTTTACTTTAAATTACAGTATAAATGTTTTCTTTTGCTTTTGAGTTTTTGTCTTTTCGCAAGATTCTGTATTGTAACAGAACATTTAGAACACCTCTTTACTTAAAAGACGAAAGAAAAGCAATTAGCAGTTTTCCATATTTTGTGATTTTTTTTTTTTTTCCCCCATTTATTTTTGCTTTTGAATTACATTATGGGTCCTTGATCTTTCCTCCAACAACTTTTAACCTTGAAAAGTTTGAAAAAGTGACTTTTGTTGATCTTTTCAATAGTTTAAAGCGATGTACTGTACTATTACGCTACAAATGCCTTGTAATAAACTGCCAGTGCGTTTTCTGTTATTTTACAAACATATTTCTTTATATATTATTTCTTGAACATTATGTGATTTCAAAGTACAAAAATGTCAATAAAAGTCAGTTTGTTAAACTTTAGAGTTTAATTTTCAGCATCAAAAGTTGACAGGGCAGAGATCAAGCTCCCAAAGTCCAATTCAAAACCGTACAAAAAAAGGATAATATGGAATCTGTTAATTAACTGATTATTTTTTTTACAAAGTACATTCAACATGAATTCACTGCAGAATTATTTACAGTAGAAAAAATATCCAGTGAGCGGCAGTTCTGTTGTTGCAAGTGCCTTGTTGATGCCAGAGGTCAGAGGAGAATGGCAACAGTAACTCAAATAACCACTCGTTACAACCGAGGTATGCAGAAGAGCATCTTTGAACACGTCGAACCTTGAAGTGGATGGGCTACAGCAGCAGAAGACCACGCGGGTGCCACTCTAGTCAGCTAAGAATTGCTGTTGCCTGGTCTCGACTTCTGCTGCGACATTCGGATGATGGGTCAGAATTTGGCATCGACAACATGAAAGCATGGATCCATCCTGCCTTCTATCAATAGTTCAGGTTGCTGGTGGTGTAATGGTGTGGGGGATATTTTCTTGGCACACTTTGGGCCCATTAGTACCAATTGAACATCATGTCAACGCCACAGCCTACCTGAGTATTGTTGCTGACCATGTCCGTTCCTTTAGGACCTCTGTGTACCCATCTGATGGCTACTTCCAGCAAGAATTATCTCAGACTGGTTTCCTGAACATGACAATAAGCTCACTGTACTCAAATGGCCTCCACTGTCATCGAAGGATTGAGATCCAACCCAGTACTAGTAAAGTGTACCTAATAAAGTGTCCGGTGAGCGTACTACAAAGATTTTTAGAAAAAAAATAATAATAATAAGCAAGCATATGCCAAGAAATCTATTTATTAAGCCCCAAAAGTATAGATGTCACAGTGAACAATGAAGTTTTACTAATGTTTTCTGAAAATCAACAAATGACAGTTGATAGGAGATGCCTGCAGCTGCATTGAGGCACATGGGGCAGCGGTGACATTGATAGAAGCGTTTCTTTTTCATTTTTTCCTTTTATTTTCCAGTCCGTATACTGTGTCACACACATTCACGTCTCTATTTTGAATTTGAGGACATCTGATGCCTGTGTTTGTGTCCTTCAGTCATCAAACAGAGAGAGATTGTATTGATATTGGTACTTGCTGAGGCATTGATACTTCGGCAGATAAAAGGGTAGAGTGAGAGAGAAGAGATGGAGAAAGCTAATGACCAACGTCTACTCCGAACACACCACATCAAAAGCCAGCTGTCTTTTAATCAGAGCTTTATCACTTTAATTAAGACCTTGTGAGGCTAAACGCACGTGGCGCATTATGCCTGTCATACGCGGTTTGGATCTTCCATACATCAGACCTGTCCATCTTTCTCTGATTTGCCTCGTCACTTTTGTGTCACTTTTTCTCTCTCTCCCTTTAGTCCACTGCAGTGTTGTCATTAGCAAGTCTTAGGCTCCGTCCACACAGCAATAGATTGAAGTTCATCTTCTAAAGTGTAATATCATTTCAGTCTTCAACATTGTCGGTGCATTGAAACAAAAACATAAGGTCAAGGATCTTTGAGTGATTCTGGAGTCAGATCTGAGATTCAGTAGTTATGTTCCATTCAATGCATGTTTATTTATACAGCGCTTTTACAATGTAGATAAAGTCAAAGCAGCTTAACATACAGTAGAAGTTCTAGTAAATTGAAACTGTGTCTCTCCAGTTTTCAGAGTTCAGATCAGTGTGGTTTAAATTTCACTGTTGAAAGTCCAAACACTGAAGAGCAAATCCATCAATGCTCAACAAGTCCCAAACCAAGCAAACTAGTGGCGAGGAACAAAACTTCACCAATTGATGAAAGTGATGTCAAAGCAGCAACTAAATCAGCTATCATCTCAGAAATCAGATGAATCAGATGCTTTGTTTCCATTAAGAGAAACTTGTTCATGTTTTTATCACCACCAGGATGGATTACTGTAATGGACTCCTCAATGGCCTTCCCGAAAAGACAGTCAGACAGTTGCAGCTCATCCAGAACACTCATGCCAGGATTGTGAGCAGAACCAGAAAATCAGAGCACATCACACCTGCCCTCAGGTATTGTCTATAAATCTTTGAATTGCCTAGAACCTAGGAAGAGACATTGCGTTAAGCATCTCTTTGAGCAACTCTAAAAAATGGGTCATTTTTGAGGAATGGAAAAGATTGCCTTGGTGTTGTAAATAAAAATCATGGAGGCCAAACAAACTACCAGTAGTTTTTGTTGTGGGGTACACTCATTTTTCATCACCCTAATTTAAGTAAAACTAAAAAGATAGTAATCTAAGTTATTTTGTTAATCTTACTTTCATATCATAAATAGGGTTGGGTATCGTTTGGGGTTATTTCGATACCGGTGCTAAATCGATACTTTTAAAACGATACCGGTGCGTGAACCGATGCGTTTGAGCCACAAAATTATGATGGATGACTCTAAAAAAATCTTTTATTTGACAAAAATTACTTTAATCATTTTAATTGAACAATATAATTGTTTTAAAGCATACATCAGTTCATATTTTATATAGTTAAATTGAATTGCATTCATATATTTCTTTTGATCATTTGTTTGTGGCATGAATGCAAGATTTGAATTATGCTATTAACATCACATTAGCTTACTGCTAACCTGTGGAAAGCTGTCATGAAAATCAGGGAACACCTTTTTTCTAGGGTTGAGGCTTGGGACTATATTTACATCAGTAATGTCTAATGATTGGTCAAAAGAAAATGAATGAATGATATTTGTTACATAAGTAAGGCAATTACACTGACTTTGGTCACTGTCATCAAAATGTAATTTGGTACATTACTGCATTCCTCAAAAATGTAATTAGAATACAGTAACACGTTAGTGTGGAACATGTTACCTGCACGTCATGATTTTGCCAAGTACAATACAATCCTTGATTAACATCTGTGTTGTTCCTGGAACCTAATTTGTGTTGGAAAATGTAATCCATACCTATTCCCTATCCCTAACGGTGCATTCACACGAGGCTTCAGCGTTAACGCTTGACAGAGGGCGTGTCTGAAGTTGGGGCTGACGCGTTCGTCATAGCAGCGTCAGCCAATGAAATTAATCAACAATCGGCTACTGTCTGAGCTGGTGTATTTGCATACAGCGATCTGATTGGATGACGCTTCCATCGGTGCATGAAAAGTTGAGAAAGTCCCAACTTCTGCAGCGAGCAATGCCACTGAAGCGGCGCTAATGGATCCACAATGCAGTTCGGCAACACTTGATGTCACCCATTCAAAGTGAATAGGAAGCGTTGATGCTGACGCCCCGTGCGAATGGAATGTAAACCCAACCATAACTGTAAATTATTCCCAAAATCAGACAGGAATAATAGTTGTATAACACTCATGTAGAAGTGCCTAAACCTAAACGTAAGCCTAAACTAAACAAACCCCTTAATTCTGTTTGGCTGATTGGAAAGTTGTTCCAGGATCAACATAGATGTTAATCCAGGATCATGTCCTACTTGGTAAAATCAGGTTGGCGACATTGTACCCAACTCCACTTATTACTTTTACAGCCATTTTAGGTTTAATGTTCACATTTACACCAAGGTTAGGAAACATTTAATGTCACACAAAAAATCATGCAAACATCTTGTGGGCTTAGACATTTGAATGTGTTAATATTTAGAATTTGACTTCATTGACTCCCACAAGTGACCCAGATTTTTCCTATTTTAACGCTTTGTTTAAATGAGGGTTGTTGAAATTTATTTCTGTGGTATACAACGTTTTTCACAAATGCTGTCAATCAAGTTCAACTCTCCCTAAAAATGACAGTTGTTAGATTGACAGCTCGAGACTTCATTTTCTTGACTCTAAGTTCTTCTAGATGAAGCTGCGTCTACCAAACTCAGTCCATCATTGCTTCGACATGACTTTTTCTCGTAGCTGTTGATTAGCTGACGCAAGTCTATGAAACCTCATATTGAAAAACTCTCCGTCTTATATAAGAAAGAAACCAACCTGCGTAGAAAGTTACAGCTTGGAGACCTGACGTCACTAAGTTTTACAACCGTCAGTCAATTTCCTGATAATATAAAGATAAATGCTCGTATTTTCGGTGAATTTGTTTACAGGAGAGTTGGCAAGGCTGTCAGTTCATTGAGCAATAAGTGCTTTTTCCACAGAAATAGTTCCTTCAGTGCATTGAAGCTTCGTCTCTATTGAAAACCATTCAGAAATGGCCTTTGTTTGCCTGACAGTGTAATATTGGGTAACTTTTTCTGCTAACCTTGGGTGCTTGTCTTACAAATTATTATTTAGCTTAAAGATTCTTAACACAAACCACTTAAAACATCAAAATTGTGCACAAAATAATATGTTGTTTTTTTCCAGAAGAGTTTTTAAAAGGATGTAAACCCAATTAACCTATTGCTGTTAGGGAAAGGCGGGAAACGTATTGCATGTCGTTTGTTTTTCATGGTTTCCTTGGAATGCTATTGTAAAGAATGATCTTCAGGAATGATCATAAAAGCTCTTCTCAGCACACTCAGCCCGTCCATGGTGGAACAAGAGGGATTATTTTCTCTTTACACCTTTTCTGTTCTTCTCACTTTTGCAAATGCCATGAATTACTGATGTCCTTGAACAATCTTTTATTTAAAGAATAGTTCAGCTATAACCGAAGATTCAAATGCTCTCCCTCCTCATGTTGCGTCAAATTTGAATGACTTACTTGTGATTTATGATGAATGAGAAATAAGGATGACTTGGTTAGTCAAAAGAAAAGACAAAAAAACTACATACTACATATATATATATGAAGAGTTTTGTTGCAAAACGAGATATATCCATTTTGAGAAATATTGGTTATTTGACATTATTATTGAAGACATCAACAGTCAAGTTTATTGACAATTTCTGTACATTAAACTATTACATGAGCTCAGTGAAGGCCATGGACACATATTCTTCAAATCCAGGATATTTTTT
>CAIGQQ010029614.1:290550-315102 GCA_903798035.1 Danio albolineatus
TATTATTATTATTATTATTATTATTATTATTATTATTATTATTATTAGGGCGGCACGGTGGCTCAGTGGTTAGCACTGTCACCTCACAGCAAGAAGGTCGGTGGTTTGAGTCCCATTTAGGTCAGTCATCACTTCTGCGTGGAGTTTGCATGTTCTCCCTGAGTGAATGTGAATGCGAGAGTGTATAGCTGTTTCCCAGTGCTTAGTTGCAGCTCGAAGGGCATCTGCTGTGTAAAACATATGCTGGAATAGTTGGCGGTTCATTATGCTGCGGCAAACTCTGATAAATCAGAGGCTAAATGAATAAATGAATATTATTATTATTATTATTATTATTATTATTATTATTTTTATTATTATTATTATTATTATTATTATTATTAATTATTATTATTATTATTATTATTATTATTATTATTATTGTTATTATTATTATTAGGGTGGCACGGTGGCTCCTCGGGCTAAGCCGGAGGAAAATGAATAAATGAATATTATTATTATTATTGTTATTATTAGGGTGGCACGGTGGCTCAGTGGTCAGCACTGTCATCTCACAGCAAGAAGGTCTCTGGTTTAAGTCCCATTTAGGTTAGTCATCATTTCTGTGTGGAGTTTGCATGTTCTCCCCGTGTCTGTGTGGCTTTTCTCTGGGTGCTCTGGTTTCCCAGTCCTCAAACCCTAAATTGGCCCAAAGTGTATGAGTGTGTGTTTATGTGTGTATGTGCGTGTCACTTAAATCACCTTTCTTCCCCATTGCAGTTAAACAACTTGTTAAAGCTCATTTTTAATCAGCCAATAACATCACTGCAAATCGATGCATTTAGGTATGTAGACATGGTCAAGACGATCTGCTGCAGTTCAAACCGAGCATCAGAATGGGGAAGAAAGGGGATTAAAGTGATTTTGAATGTGTGATGATTGTTGGTGCCAGATGGGCTGGTCTGAGTAATTCAGAAACTGCTGATCTACTGGGATTTTCAAGCACAACCAACTACACAACCAACTTGGGTTTACAGGGAATGGTCCGAAAAAGAGAAAATATCCAGTGAGCGGCAGTTCTGTGGGTACAAATGCCTTGTTGATGCCAGAGGTCAGAGGAGAATGGTCAGACTGGTTACAGCTGATAGAGAAGCAACAGTGCCTCAAACAACCACTCGTTACAACCGAGGTCTGCAGAAGAGCATCTCTGAACACGTTGAACCTTGAGGCAGATGGGCTACAGCAGCAGAAGACCACACCAGGTGCCGCTCCTGTCAGCTAAGAACAGGAAACTGAGGCTACAATTCACACAGGCTCACCAACACTGGACAATAGAAGATTGGAGAAACGTTGCCTGGTCTGATGAGTCTCCATTCTGCTACATTCAGATGGTAGGAAATGGTCAGAATTTTGCTTCAACTGCATGAAAGCATGGATCCATCCTGCCTTGTATTAACGTTTTAGGCTGGTGGCGGTGGTATAATGGTGTGGGGGATATTTTCTTGGCACACTTTGGGCCCATTAGTACCAATTGAGCATCGTGTCAACGCCACAGCCTACCTGAGTAATGTTGCTGACCATGTCCATCCCTTTATGACCACAGTGTACCCATCTTCTGATGGCTACCTCCAGCAGTATAACACACCATGTCATAAAGCACAAATCATCTCAGACTGGTTTCTTGAACATGACAATGAGTTCACTGTACTCAAATGGCCTCCACAGTCACCAGACCTCAATCCAATAGAGCACCTTTGGGATGTGGTGGAACGGGAGATTCGCATCATGGATGTGCAGCTGACAAATCTGCAGCAACTGAGTGATGCTATCATGTCAATATAGACCAACATCTCTGAGGAATATTTCCAGTACCTTGTTGAATCTATGCCAAGAAGGGTTAACGCAGTTCTAAAGGCAAAAAAGGGTCCAACCCTGTAGTAATAAGGTGTACCTAATAAAATGCCAAGTGAGTGTAGATTTTCTGTTTTAAGCATTTAACATATTTGCTGTATTTAAAACGTCTTATTTCAGCACCTTACATTTTATTCACAGAATATGAATGGGGAGAAAAAACTCGCACATTACTTGTGCCAGACATATGGTGACAATACAGGCCATCCGTGTGTTACACGAGTGCGCCGTAATGGAATATGACTTTGTCCAGTAGTATTAGCTGTGAAAGGAATTACTCTTGGCTTGAGAGGATTGCAAGTACATAATGATGTCTGGCAAACACATCACCTGCTGTTCTGCTTGTTTTCCTCCCGTCTGAAAATGCCAGTTTTTCCCCCGCATTTGGTGGGATGCCAAATTGAGGACATTTGTGGTTATTGTTGGTGAGGAATTTATCACAGATATGACTGTGTTTCGCACATTTGGGAGGTGAGGCTCTGACATTATTGTGTCTTCCCCACTGCTGGCACTATAATTCATCCAGCAGCAGTCGTGATTGTGAGTCTGCAGCCATATGGTGCTTTCTAAGTACACCTCATCAAGGTGGCTCTCAGCTTAGCATCGCACGCTGCTGGCCAAGCCATTTCGCTTCACTATACTGCAATGTTTCTGCGTTTATGCTTTTATTGGAGTGGATTGAAAGTGGTACCGTTTTGCTTGTTGAATATGAAGATTCACCGATAGCTAAAGCCAAGTGGGTTGAACCTGGTGTTTTCCAACTTTTTTAACAAAAATTACGGTAACACTTATAATAATTACACACTATGAATCCTTTATTAAGCATTAGCAAATAGTTCATTCATAATCTGTTAAGCATTAACTCTACATTAACAAACGTTAGTGAACAGTTTAACAACAGCTACAAATGCTGTATTCTTGATTTATAAGCACGTGTAGAATAGTTGGTGGGTTTTGAATAGTTAATTTGTGTGTTAATCAATGCTTTGGTCTGTTAATTAAGGGTCCGTTTGTTGAATTTAAGTTACATTGCAACTACTTCTCATTCTCTAATAGACTATAAGTAGACTGTTAGGTTGGGGTTAGGGTTGGGGTTAGGGGTAGGGTTAGTTGACATGTACTTGCAATGTTTCTCATAGTCAGTTAAATGTCTGTTGAATGTCAGTATCAACAGATATCAAGTAGACAGTCTACTAATACTCAAATGGACCATTGAAATAAAGTGTTACCATGCTTGGTAACACTTTATTTTGATGGTCCCCCTGTAGATAGTCTGCTGACCACAAGTTACTTTTCAAGTTCTTATCTGCTTACTGTCATCTGAGTATTATCTGTAGATTGTCTTTTAAATGTTCTTAGGCAATCACTACGATGTCTACAACTTCATCCAGTATTGTGACCAAATCTTGTGAGGACTATTAGGCTTTATAAATCCCTTATAAATGACAATTAAAGGCTCAGTTACAATCTAAACAGGGGAAAAAAAGAAAATAAAGGACTTTATTCATTTCTATTCATTTGAAGATACACAAATCAAACTGAATCAAGTGAAAAATAAATCTTTGCAATCTTATGTAAAATAAAATTAAGGTACAGTTTAAACACGATGAATAAAATTAAAATGCTGTATCATATTATATTGTTAAATTAATATACTGTTGTTGTTTTTACAGTATTTCTATTACTTTGATAGGATTGCAAAGATTATTGTTCATTTGATACTGAGCCTTTGTCATTTATAGGGGATTTACGAAGCATAATAAGTCCTCACTTTAGATCAGCCCACAAAACTGCCTGAAGTTGTGTTAATAAAGCATTTATTAACATACATAGTAACCACTACTATATGCCTGAATAATAACATATATAAACGTTGATTTCAATAGTTGTAAATAATGCAATACTTAATTTAGTCAGCAAAGACTTTGTCAGACTTTGACATGGACTTTGTCAGTTACTGTTACAGTTCATATGGACCAGTTTCTTCTTCCTCCGGATCATAACATGTAAGTGTCATTAAAATTGTTGCCTTTTGTGTAGTTTGCAAAATATGTGTTTAATCGTGTGTTATACGTTGTAATCGCCCCTCATGGCTTGTGATCATGTATCTATTATAGATCAGTGCTTGTGCTGCATCTCTCAGGTTAAATCTTTATGGGGCTGTTCAGATATTGTGTCCAAAACTATATTAAAAATGTGATGCCTGCTTCTTCCATTACTGATTTAAATGTGTTTATGAACTCGTGATCCTCTGCCGTTTGCCTTTGCTATGGTCCAAATCAGCTGTTCCTCACACGAGCTTTGTGGTTCATTTTCAAAATAGTTTAACTTTTGCCACAGTGTGGATTAATCGTTAATGAGTGTTGTTATTACTTGGGGTTAGGGTTAAGCGTAGAGTAATATGCTGGTGTTTATCTGCATTGCTTTATTGCACTCCTGCATTGGGTTCTCACATACTTTCATACTTTAGCCGTGGGGCATTTCTCTCTGTCTCGCGCTAAACGCAGTCGACCAATCACAAACGACTGGGTCATCGGTCCAATCAGCGCAGATTAGCTTCGCAATTGGGAACAAATGAATCGCTAAACGATTTATATGGGACTCGTTGGGATAATTAGGTAGGCCCACACGGAATCTGCGCGCGCAGATATAATACTACTGACTAATATTAAAATATTCATATGATTTATTTACAATACTGTTTGTAATGTACTATTTTCTGTCTTTTGGTAGAGATTTTATATGAGAGACTTGCTTTGTTTACCAAATAAAGTGGATCTCATTGGATTAGCATTGTAAGCATTGAATAAAAGTTAAAAAGTTATTACTTTTTATTTCATATATAAAAGGTTTAAGTTATGATACTCACAAAATGATTCCGCATAAATCCGCAGATTTTTAATAAAATTTTGCGCAAAAAATGTCCGCAGATTCCGTCTGGCCCTATAATTAGGTAAAAATAAATGCACATTATAAGACAATGAAAGTGTTTCTTACCTTGCACATGTATCAGCATGTTGTTGTTGACCCCCAAAACCAAAATATGTTTGTTAATGCAAAATAGGGGCTCTTTAGCAATGAAATTATAAGGGCGAAGACACTGTAAAATCTGTGCTTTATATAATCAGGTATGTTTGTTACTCCTTAGTTTTTTGTTAGGGAAATTTACCCCTTTTCTCTTCCCTTTCTGCGCTGACTGCACATGGGAAAGAGGATAAGGGCGAAGACACAAATCTGTGCTTTATTTCATCAGGAGTGATTCAAGAGCCGTCCCAGCTGCTGATATCTGTCTGGTTATTCAGCATTGCGAAGAAAACACAACGCAGAATCGGTTACACGTACAACCTGTAGGTTTGTCCAGAGTTAGCAGTGATCTACAGCGTCTGCATAATGTCGCTGCCTGTGGATCAGCCCGTACGCTGTGGTGTTGTTAGTCTAAGTTGGTCAAGATCAGCAGAACAGGACATGATACTGTATTTTCTCAAGCTGACATCGTTGGCGTCGTCTTTCTTTTCCCTCTCTGTGTTTGCAGCAATCTCAAAGTCACCCTGGTGGTGTGTTCCAGGTGTGCCACTGGCAGGTCTGATCAAAGTCACAAGGTGTCCCTTCAGCCCCCGCGACCACGCCAGCTGCTCCAATCACTCCGATTAGCCAGAGTTTGTGTCTCAGAGCCACTGGAGAGGACAGGGCACCTCTGGGTCTTCACAGACATAAGCAAGCATACCCAATGCTGGACGAGTAGATGTGACGCTAAAAGAGGCGCGGGCTTTGCACTTGCATTTGGGCCCGAGCTGATTTGAGGCCTTATAATTTAAATGAGGAAACAAATTCGTCTTCTGTGGTCACAATAATTATGAAGGGCTGCTATTATAAATCAAATCAAGAAATCATTATGCATCGTTTCTGATATTCAGAATCAGAATCAGTTTTATTGCCAAGTGTGCTTCACACACACAAGGAATTTGCTTTGGCTACAGAAGCTTCCAGTGTACATAAAGTGACAAGTGACAACACAGAATAAATATGAAAAAAGAAGACCATAGACATTAAACAGAGATGCAGTCAGTCCAGTGATCTGGATGTTGAAATGTATGTACAGATTTGTTATAAATATACAGGTTATAAGGTGCTTTGTACAAATGTGTAAGAAGTATTGCATTGTATATTGTTATAAGGTGCTGTGTACAAGTGCGTATGAGAAAGTATTGCACGTTTATTGCACAATAGGAAAATATTTAACTGTTCATGAGGTAGTCGGCCTGAGGAAAGAAACTTTTCCTGTGTCTGGCTGTTTTTGTGCTCGGTGCTCTGTAGCGCCGGCCAGACGGTAACAGTTCAAACAGGAAGTGTGCTGAGTGCGAGGCGTCCAGGGTGATTTTGCGAGCCCTTTTACTCACTCTGGAAGAGTACAGTTCTTGAAGTGTAGGAAGGGTAGTGCCAGTGATTCGTTCAGCAGTCTGGACTATTCGCTGTAGTCTATGGAGGTCGGTTTAAGCAGCTGAGCCGAACCAGACGGTGATTGAAGTGCAGAGGATGGATTGGATGACAGCTGAGTAGAACTGCACGTGCAGCTCCTGTGGCAGGTTGAACTTCCTCAGCTGACGAAGGAAGTGCCACAGTGCTGTCCATGATGGTGAGTGGAGGGAGTGAATGAGGGTTTCTCCTAAAGTCCACTATCATCTCCACTGTTTTGACCGTGTTCAGCTCCAGGTTGTTGTATCTGCAAATAGGGCCAAAATCACCCCAGAGTGGATGAAAACATCCCCAACTGCATACAAGGGTTAATCTCATGGCATAAAAGCCAAGGTGGAGCAGGTACATTCGACCACTTAAAGCAAATGAATTTTCCAAATGCACATGCTTTCTTCTGTGAACGTTTGAGTGCATGGTAAATAACTAGCATAGAGCAGCAAATGTTAATAAAACTAAGCTGAGGATCGATTCCAGAGAGAATCGTAATGCATTCTGAAAATCGGAGAAATGATCCACAAAATTGCAATGCATCAGATGATCGCTCCAGTCCTTTTAAATAGGATATATACAGTATTTAAAAGGTTTCCTAGCTAGCTTGTTTAACTCTCTCTACTTTATG
This sequence comes from Danio albolineatus, assembly GCA_903798035.1. NCBI lineage: Eukaryota > Metazoa > Chordata > Actinopteri > Cypriniformes > Danionidae > Danio > Danio albolineatus. The sequence continues at coordinate 297,533 of CAIGQQ010029614.1, forward strand.
GAAAGACCGTTTAAAACAGCCATTCCTTGTATCCCTTGTTACTTTTTTCTTCATTTCTTATTTTTGTGTTTTGAGCTACAATTAAAAAAAAATTAAATTATGTAGAATAAAGTCAATATGGAGATTAAAGTTCTGTTAGGCTACATATGTTTGTCCTTCCCCCACAACTGACTGCTTTGCTTGCAGCCTTCAAGAGACAAATCTCTGGAATGACAATAGTCAGCCACGTTTTTTTGTATGTGTGTGTGTGTTGGTGTTGTCAATCTGGCAACCTAAGATTGCATGGAGTTGTTGATAAAAAAAGTGTTTTGAATTTGAACTGCGGTACCCAATTCAACCACTGGGTGTCATTTTTACATACTGTGTTACTTCTGTTTCTTACCATCCCTGTTACTTTGGTTTCAGCATAGCATTCCTTTTCAAATTTGAAGCTTCCATTTCTCATAAATCCACCAGAGGCCGCTGTATATGTTGTTGCAATTATTAACAATCTTCTTGTGCACGGCCATGAGAGAAGCCGTTGTCATGCATAACTTTGATATTGACTGCTTTTTAGGGGTTACGTTGTACCTGCTTTCTAGACTGGTTCTTCACCGGACTTCGTTCTGCTCCATCTTGGCTCCCAAGCCTGGCGCCACTTTGACAATCAGATTGAGATATTTGATTGCTGTGTCGAGTATATTAACTGGTTTAAAGTTTTAGCTTGCCCTGTAATCCTTTTTCTGACTCAATTTCAAATTAAGTTAGTTTCTCGGTGGCGCAGTGGGTAGCGCAATCGCCTCACAGCAAGATGGTCGCTAGTTCGAGCCTCGGCTGGATCAGCTGGCATTTCTACGTGGAGTTTGCATGTTCACTCCGTGTTCACGTGGGTTTCCTCCAGGTGCTCCGGTTTCCCCCACAGTCCAAAGACATGCACTATAGGTGAGTTGGGTAGGCTAAATTGTCCATAGTGTATGTGTGTGAATGAGTGTGCATAGATGTTTTCCAGTGATTGTTTGCAGCTTAAAGGGCATCTGCTGCATAAAACATATGCTGGATAAGTAGGCGGTTCATTCCGCTGTTGCAACCCCAGATTAATAAAGGGACTGAGCCGAAAAGAAAACGAATGAATGAATTTGAAATGAAGCAGGGCATTCGGGAGATTTCCACCAATGAGATTGCCTTTTGAACTCAGCGCCCAGATTATCTTGTTATATTGTTTCACCGAGGCCTGAAATGCATGAAATACGCCATCTAAAAAAATCAAACGTGAAACTATAAGTCATAAATATTTAAATACAATTCCTTCTTCACATCAGAATTATTCTGCTGAAATACCAGTAATCCTCCAGGCAATCATTACAAGCCTAGCAGATAAAAACACAAAGATGAAACAACACTCTTGTATTATCCCCCAGAACATTTTAAATGCATGCTTTTCCTCTTTTTTTTTTCTCTCCCCCGTCCTTTCGCCAGAGCGCATGCAGATTGGATCTGTTCCTGGGTCAGCTTGCCAACCTGAATCAGTAATCTGTTCCCGCGTCAAGGGAAGCCGTTGCTCTCTCTTTTAACTGACCTCATGTCAGATGGGATGACAGTAAGTTGTGATAAGTTCTGAAACTCTCACCAAGGTCTCGGACTTGTTGAGCGATTCCTTCAAGAACAGAGCTTACAAAGTCCCACGTGTTTTCGTTTTTCTTACAAGTTTTGAAGATTAAATTCGTCATTCATATAAAGTTCCTCTCGTTCCTTGCGGGATTTTCCTATAATTTGCATCAAGACATGATGCAATACAGGACAATCCAGGAAATTATAATAAATGCCCCTTCAGACTGATGCCCAAGAAAAACAAACCACACTGGGATAAAAGAATGGTTGTTTTAAATTATAGATGACCCATTTAAACTCAGTGAATTCAAACTGGACAAAAACACAGCAAAATTGGGGATCCTACATTGGTGAACATTTATATTATATCAATTTTACTCTACAGTTATTTCTATAGATAAAAGTCGGTTACACTTTATTTCGATGGTCCGTTTGTTGAATTTAAGTGACATCGCAACTAATTCTCAGTAGATTATAAGTAGACTGTTAGGTTTGGGTTAGGGGTACGGTTAGTGTAGAGCAGGGATGTCAAACTCAATTCCTGGAGGGCCGTAGCCCTGCACAGTTTAGTTCCAACCCTGCTTCAACACACTTACTGGTAGGTTTCAAACAAGCCTGAAGGACTCAACTAGTTTGATCAGGTGGGTTTAATTAGGGTTGGAACTAAACTGTGCAGGGCTGCGGCCCTCCAGGAATTGAGTTTGACATCCCTGGTGTAGAGAGTCAACATAGAGAGTCAGCTGGTGGAGCTGTCATGTGATAAGACGCTTAAACAGAAATTCAGTGAAGTAAGCCTCTCCCAGTTTTCGCAATCTGAGAGTGCGATCAAACTAATCCCATTCAGAACTATGTATTTGTATGAAAGTGGCTTCTCTTCCTTGGTGCAGCTTAAGTCAAAGCAAAGGAACAGGTGGTACATAGAGCACGATCTTCGGGTAGCACTGTCTACCATCACTCCTGACTTTGAAACTCTTATCACATCAGTAAAGCACATCCTCAGTTATCTCATTATCTTCCCAAATTACTGTTAAGTGAAACAGAAGTTTATAATTGCTGCCATATTAGATGTAAAAATGGTTATGATTATTTTAATCATTTTACAATTTGCTAGTTTGTTCTGTTCAACAGGATTAGTGTTCATGTTTTATTAACAGTTCAGTTTTGTTTATGGTAACAACCTTTCCTTACCCTGACCACTGTTTACAGTGTTTGTCGTTTTTACTTTGTAATATTTCTATAATTTGCTACATTTTGTTAAATGACAGCAATAAAATATTGTTTATTTGTAAGACTTGCTGATTTTCTTATGATTTTTCTGTCACTACTTGTGTATATTTACAAATAAATACAATTTAATTATAATTCCTAAAATTATATTACAGTTCCTAAAAATTTGGGTCGCGGCTTGATTACCATGTAAAAATGTGGGTCCCGGGGCCAAACCAGTTGAGAACCACTGAAGTAGACAGTCTACTAATACTCAAAAGTGTTACCTAAAAGTCTGTTCAAATTGTGGGTATTTTCACATTGCGTAGCTCCAAAATTAATAATAACAACCCATTGTTTACACTGTGAAAAATGCCGGATTCCACACAAGTCCGCCCTGCTGTCCCAACACAAATCAATTAGTTTAGCTTAATCGTTTTTACAAATGTCAGTGGGCTGAACATTAAATAATTAAGTTGTCCCAAATACCTTGAGAATTGTCTCATTTCTACTTGAGTGTACATTAAGGCCCAATCCCAATTCTGTTTTTGTACCCCTCCCCCTTCTCCTTGGCCCTTGAAACAGAGTGTGAAGGGGAAGGGCTTCAAAATTTACCCCTAAAAATGGAACAGCACTACAACACCTGCACACGTCATTATGTCATAGCAATCTCTTACTTCATATGAGATTGACGATTATAACTGCTGTAGTTATTCCAGTTGCATTATTTTTTGTTATTTATCTTTTATTCAGGAAATTACTGAAGGCAACAATATCATCTTATCATAACGATATAATGGGGCAATAGGTAACTGTACTGTGTATTTACACCCTGGCCATAGTCATCTATGTAAACATACGAAAACAACATTAACATTATAGCAGATGTAATGAAGTTTACGGCCACCTGGCCTTCGGGAAGAGGGAGGCGGAGAACTGACAAAGTTTTAAATAATTTTAATATGAAAATAAAACAAACGGACGGCAGCTTCTTACGAAGACTGCCGTCAAACTGAAAGCAAAAGTAAAACAATATGTCAGGGCCCGGTCCTCTCGTCTTCCTCTGCCATCGTTCCTCCTCTTAAAGTCCAGAGTTTTTTTCCGTGGGACTCGAGGCAGCTGTGTGCCACAGGTGTTTCTTATCTGTAGTTGGCCTCGTTTCTGTATTCAGGGAAATTTTCTTACTCCTCGGTTTCAAGTGTGGTCATGGAAAATCTCAGTTTCAAGGGGTGTTAGCCCTTCCCCTTAGCCCTATGCCTTCACAATAAAAAGAATTGGGATACCCCTACCCCTTGACATGAACACACAAAACGAGGGGTAAGGGGAAGAGCTAAGGGGTAAAATTGGGATTGGGCCTAAGTCACTTTTTTAAGTAAAATAAAATAAAAATATAATGTACCCACACATTTATATAACCGATTTGGAAGAAAGTAATAATAAGATTTACCATTTTGGACACTAAATAATTCATATGTTTCCATTTATGACTGTTCAACACATTAGTTTGGAGACAAATTTCTGAATATTTCCCAATATCTTTATACTTGGGTGAACTAACCTAAACTTACTGGTATACCTTACAAGCTACCAATAAGCAGCAAATTAGTTGTGTATTTGAGGCAAAGGAACTAATACTTAGTTAATTCTCAGGGTTTTGATGGCTTTCGTTGATTTAGAAAATGTGTAAAATACAGTAATATCCCACGAGTGAGTGTGTCCAAACTTTTGACGGATAAAGTCTCCGCCGCCAATGATGCAGATAATGCTTCTGACAGTTCGCCAACAACAGGCTTCACCCTGGCATAGGTGGTGTGCACACGTCTTCCTAGATGAGAGCTGAGTATAAATGAGGCAGAAAAAGCAGCAGATAGAATGGAGGAACGAAGCACATCTTTGAATAATGAGATCATCATAATGACCGATTCCTCTCAGCGAAGCGGAGCTCCATACTGACCTAACAAACAGCACTGATACAGTAATTAACGTCAGATTGGGAGAGAAGCACTTGAAAAGGGGCTTTTAACGAGTCTTGCCGTGCAGGCGGCAAAAAGGTCCTCTTGACAAAGAGCAAAGCTGACAGTAATTAAGTGTGCGTTGCTGGCAAAGACAGGGCCAGCGCTCTCAGAAAATTTCATCTAAAAACAACAGCGAGGCGTCCTTTAGAGTTAAAGACGCGCATGTGTGTGTGTGTGTGTGTGCGCCAGTTTAAACGGCTAGTCGTTCTTAAGTGGCAGACTGTCTGTTTGTGATTCCTCAGCTGTACAAACACTAGAAGACTTCACGTAACACCAGAAGGAGCACAGGCCATGCTGAGACTAAAACAGAGAAGAACTCAATCATTCAGCCCGTTGTCCTATACAATCAGCCGTTCTCCTTCTCTCCAAACATGTAATCTCCACCTGATTTCTCTCTTGCGGGACTAGAACTAGATCAAGCGTGTGTAATAGGGCTGCCTCTGCTGCCTTTGCTCTGATTACTGCCTCATTGTTTCCGAATATATAAAATATTTATCCGGCCTTCTCTCTCTCTTTTTTTTTAGCCGCGGACGCTAGCGTTTTAGCACATCAGCTGTGATTAAACAGATTCGTGTTATCTGTTCATATGCACAGAAGGGTTTATACATTATGCAGCAACACTATGTGTTTTGTCCTTTTGAGTAAACTTCATTTGCAAGTCTCTCCACGGACGGTGCTTTGGAATTATTGCCTACAGCCAATCTGGTGGGTTGTTGTTCGCCTTGACTGCTGGAATATGAAATAGTCTGTAAGTATTCACGTTCCGATGACATCATTCACTTATAAGCATGTATGTTCTTGGCAAAAGCATGAAGCGAGGCAGGATTCGTTGGCCCTGTGACATCGATCTAAGCGTGCAGTGATAGATGCACCGTAAGACTGTCCTCCTTTTTCATTAATCTATAAGGCTAAGTTCACACTGCAGGCAAATGTGGCCCGAAGCAGATTTTTTTGCCCACATGTGACCATACCTGTCAACATTGGGATGTGAAAATAAGAGATCTAGTATATGTCTGTTCAAACACACCCAAAACCCAGTATCCACTTTCGCTATGCTTCTAATCGAGTGTACAGAATCCGTTTGGGAAACAGCGTCTGTTTATCACTATGGAGCGCGTCTGCTGACAGTCACGGACCTTTATATGACAGTTTTGAGGATCGCATAGGAGGAGCGACGGCACCTGTAATGAAAAGGAAAGGGAATCCCGCCGTTTTTATGTTTATTTCAGAGTGTTTCATGCCTAAATAAACCGAAAGCACAGAATAGATTTACATTTAGGAGCAAAGGGCGGCCCCTATTGGTTCGGCTGTATGGGTTGCGTATAGGGAGGATCGGCTCTTTAATATTTATTAACATCCGTCGAAGAACGACTGAAAATACAGGAGAAATACGGGAAAATACCTTTACGGGATGATAGCGGAATAGAACTGTAAAATACAGGAGAATCCCTGGAAATACGGGAGGGTTGACAGGTATTCATGTGACTCTTGACAGTGTGAACAGCCCAAACTGCATGGAATCTGATCTTTTCATGTCAGATTTGTGCCACTTTCATATGTAGTCTTAAATCAGACACAGATCTGATGTTTTGCGATGCGACTGCAGTGTGAACGGTTATGTCGGATTTCATGTGACTTTTACATAAACTTTGAGCGACATCATTCTGTGCTGCAGATGTCATCTACTCCTCTGCAGCAGCAGATCGGCACACAGGGCGATTTTTTTACCACAGAAAGTTGGTTGTTTATTTTGAAAAAGATTTTGAAGGCAAAACTGGAGCTTGTTAACCAATCTGGTTAACGATTGGGGGTACGGGTTGATCAAAGCTGTGTCGGGGTGTGTTGCGGATAGGGGATCCGTGCTCAAAGGAGGGGGCACTTTCATTTTAAGGACGAACTTTCTCTCTGAGAGAATAAAGTGCAGGTGCTCAAGCACCCAAACCCCCTTCTGCACATGCCTGTTGTTTATAACGATGTAAAATGAAATAACTCTGCCAACAGAGATAAACCAACTCCGCCTTTACAGTTCAGTCTGCGACTGCTCATTAACCCTTGATGAGTTCACTGCACCGGTGGTCAGATAGACGCGCACCACTGCTGTCATAAATCACAAATGAAATACACCACGGTTGTCTGTGAAAGGGGCAATAATTACATTAAGCATGACAACCAGCTTACTTCAGTATTGTGTGCATAATTAGACATTCTGTGCTGTCCGTAACTGCACGTTTGCGCATGCAGGTCAGTTTAGGACCATGATCAGTTCATATTGCAAATCTGACATTGGCCACAATTATAACAGCAGTGTGAACAGCTATGCAAAAACAATCAGATCTGAGAAAAAATCTGATTTGTGCACTACGCCTCGCAGTGTGTACGTAGCCTTAAGTGAAACACATCTGAACTTAAAGTGATGAGACATTTAAGAATTAGACAGATGCATTCATATGAAAAAAACGTAGATGTACAGCAGGGCTATTCAATTGGCGGCCTGCGGGCCGAACCCGGCCCCTGAGGCAATTTGTTCCGGCCCTCCAAATAGTGTAACCAAGACATCAAAAATAAATTTAGTTCAGTCGAAAAACAGCCGGTATAGTTATGAAGTGACATGCGTCTGTTCAATACAGCACGAGCTTCCAGTTAAAGGCTGCACAGAGCGTGAGTCACCTGTCATTAAGCGAGTGGCGTGGGCAGCCAAAAACATTTGGATATGTTTGTAGAAAAGGCCTTTTGTACAATGCACTAATATCGTTAATAGGGATGCAATGATTAGCCGATTTCAATATTAACCACGCTTAAATTTAATACGGTTAATTAATCGTAAAGGCTTCTCAGCGCTGCGTTTCTGTTGTACGGAACAAAACTGCTGCAACTACACAAAGTTACGCCAACTGTGTGCTGGTTTAAAGTTCCGAGCGTATACCAAGGCTAATACGCACGCACATTGAATTAACTATAGCAGCAGGCTGTTCACATATCACGTCTATTCTGAGCGCAATTTCATTATTTCCAAAGGAGACGTGTGCATATTGAGAGCGGTGTGCACATGGCTCGTAGAGCGGACCGACGAACTCACGCACTCCAGCCGAAATTATCTCATGCTGTAGTGGTGAGAGTTGTGCGTGGCGTTCAGTGCAATGTAAACAAAAGATACGTTAGATGAATTATTCACTGACATATTTTGCACACTTGTAATATTTTTCCTGAGACATGTTTATAAAAGGTATGTCGTAATTGAATTAATCATAGTTTAATATAAGCTCTGGACCCCGCATCTGAAATGTAAGGAACAGGGAAGGAGACTAAATAAGGGAATAATAGAATTTGTGTTTGGCTGTTACCATTAACCCAGTATTTGACGCCTCCCTTTTTTTTGTCATATTGGTATTTTATTATTTATGGATCAATCTGTGCATTAACATTAATTTATCATTATTATTATTATTATTGAGTTTTAATGAGTTCAGAATGTATATTTTATTACTAAGTAATGCATTTAATTAATTATTTTTTAGTGTCGTTTTATTGCAAGGATTTTGCTTTTGGAATTTATATAAAAATAATAAATCAATCAATAAAATCAATCAATCAATCAATCAATAAATAAATAAATAAACAAATAACTCAACCATATTTTATAGAATCTTCGATCTGTTTGCTAAATTAATAGAATTCGTGTTAAACACTCCAGAAGGTCGCAAAGTAGGAATCACTGCTTTCTTTATTAAAGATAGTTTAATTCTTCAGTCTTGATGCTGGTAGTTGACAAAAACAGTGGTGCAAATCATTCAGACAGTTATTAAGTGGAGGAAATCTTTACTTTTCTGTTTCATTGACTGTATTTAATAAGCAATATAACCATTGTGGGCCGGTTTGCAATGGCAATACTCTACTATTTAGATAGGGCCCCAAAATTATTCTGCTTAGGGCCCCCAAATGTACAGCCCTGTATGCATTGAATCGTAAATCCATCTATATATATATTTATATATATATATATATATTCAAAACTTGAGTGGACGATTATCATAAAGCAAAAAACATCCATCAGTAATCTAGAACAAGTGACATGATGATTTGTGTCCGGTGAGAACCAAGCACTGGTAATAGCGCAAGTAGATTACATTCAAAGTCAATACAAATGTGTCAATAGCGGCAAATATCCTCCATAAATGACTTAGAATGCGCAATGCTTTTACATGCGTAAAACATCCTGTGAGTAATGTAGAGAGAGTTACACAATGTGTCACTTCAGGTGTGAACCCCGCAGTTTTAATTTACGATGTCAGATATCGTACTGGATATCCATGCATTAACTGATCAAGTGCAAAACAGATCAATCAATCTAGTACCGTGTGCACCACTGTGTTTATTGAGACAGAGATATGCTATATAGTACTGCTGTTTCAATTTTGGCTTTTTACTATTGGATTCTGAAATGAAGGTGGTCGAGTTTCCCTTTTAGGATTCTGACTTTAGGTCAAAAGCTCCCACTGGGAAAGCAGAATTACAGCATGTGAAAAAAAAAGTAGGCAAAAAAGTTCCCAGATGACCTTCTACTTGGAGTAATATTCTGAAGTGTGCATCCAGTAGACATTTTGCTATACTGCAGGAGAATATGTACAGTATGTTAATGGCATTGACGTGACACAAAACAGGCAAGTCACATGACAATGGGAATGCTATGTCATGTAGTGCTACTGGATTAAACACGGATACTAAAATTTTGTACCAAATGGCTTGTGCTTAAACAATGATTTATTCAAAAGTGTAGCTACCGATTTCCGACTACCGAGTAGAGCATCCGATTTCAGTGCAGCCTTTGCTGTTTGTAAGGTTTTGTCCTTCATTGTCTATTCTATTTATTTTGGTTGCATTAATTAAAGTTCAGCAGAATTTAGGTCTCCTTTCCTCATTTTTACTAAGTACTCCAGCTCGACTCCACCATCAGCCAATGTGAGGCTGTCGTTGAGCATCTGTCTTCCTAGATTTTGGCGCTAGCAGGACCCCCATCTGTGTATTTTTGGACAATTGAGCACGCTGAATCAGTGCTGGAGCCTGTCTGTGAGGGAAATCAATCTGATTGGTCATTCAGCTTAGCAAACCAGTGCACGATAAGGAAACGCAGGAGCGATGAAGGTAAACAAACAGTAGAGGTCAAGAGGGCACAAACTAACAACCATACTCAATGTGGTGAGAGATATTATTGGGAAAATGCTAAGCAAGTTTGTTGGTTGCTGGTCTTGCTATATGGTTTCTAGGGTGTTGTTCTAGAGGTTGTTAATTACTTGGTGGCACTTTATTTTGACGGTCTGTTTGTTGAATTTAAGTTACATTGCGTCTACATGCCAACTAATTCCCATTAGATTATAAGTAGACTGTTAGGTTGGGGTTAGGGGTAGGGTTAGTGTAAGCTGACATGTACTTGCAAAGTTTCTTTTAGTCAGTTAAATGTATTTCGAAGGACTATTAAATGTCAGTATCAACAGATATTAAGCAGACCATCGAAAAAAAGTATTACTAATTACTTATTTACGTTCCATTAGCTGTATCATTATAGCGTTGAAAACATACTTTTTTAATTCTTTATTTATTGTATGCCCATATTCACAAAATATTAACATCAAAATGCATAGATATGTTACAGAGTGTACAGTCTTAAAAATGGAAAGTAACAAAGTACAATCAAAGTAAAAAAATAAGTACAATCACAACGTATTAGAGTAGTCTTTAAGTAGAGGTCATAACAAAATTGTAAATAAATGACAAGGATCCTGTGTTAATTTAAGAGCGCTTTTTTATGCATTCCCAAAGGGGAGACCAAATTGACCAAAATCTGTCAGATTTTTTATGTTTGTCATAGGTAAGTTTTTCTAATGGTAGCCATGCAGCAATTTGTGATATCCACATTTTGAAAAATGGTGCCTGTGATAAAGACTAAAGTAGCAAAACACATTTTTCCACTAAATATACGAGGACAATAAATAACTGTAATGCGTCTTTTTCAAAAAGGTTATTCACATTAAGATTCAATAAGTAAAAAGCCTGGGGTCATATCATTAAATGCCTTTGTCAAGACTGTCAGAATAGTCATTGTGAGATTCTATATTACAAGAAATATCTTATTATTGAAAGTAAGTCATCACTTATTGTTACAGAGAAAGTAAGTCTATTATAGTTTCACATTATGACATTGTGATGAGATATCCTATATATTTTTATTAAAACGGGAAACTAGCTTTCCATACCGTACATATCAAATGTGGAGCATCATAACCTGCGTCCAATCCCGGCGAACTTCCGGGAAAGGGAGAGTAACCAATAGCGTTAGAGATAACAAGTAAACCAAGGCCCGCCCCAGGACTGCCAAAAATCGAAAAAGTTTCGCGCGAGCAGAGCAGAGCAGAGAAGAGCCAGCCAGCGAGCGAATGGAGAGAACTGATCGCGCGTGCGCTGCAGGTATAACCTTGCCGGCGAGAGTGATGGCATCACAGATAATGATGTGTGATCTCCTGCGCGCGAGCTGTAGTTTCCTCGCGCGCAGGCCTGTAATCTGCTCGCGATTCACTTTCTCCTCGTACGTAAACATCACCGCTGCGCTCGATTAATTTTGCCATTGATTTGCCGCCATAAGGATCCCCCCGGAGGAGCTGGAGGAAGTGTCTTGGGAGAGGGAAGTCTGGGGTTCTCTCCTAAGATTGCTACTCCTGCGACCTGGCCCCGGGAAAGCGATAGAAAATGAAAGAAAAAGAGAGAAGGAAGGAAGGAAGGAAGGAACGAAGGAAGGAAGGAAGGAAGGAAGGAAGGAAGGAAGGAAGGACGGACGGACGGACGGACGGACGGACGGACGGACGGACGGACGGACGGACGGACGGACGGACGGAAGGAAGGAAGGAAGGACGGACGGACGGACGGACGGAAGGAAGGAAAGAAAGAAAGAAAGAAAGAAAGAAAGAAAGAAAGAAAGAAAGAAAGAGAAACCATTGACTTCTGTGATATATTTTTCCTTCTTTTTTTGTGCGGACTATCCCTTCAAGAACCACCAACCACATCTTTGAAACCTGGTTTTAAAATTTAAACCGAAAATAGATAAATACAATGTAGTCACACGTTCAACAAAGGATTTGAGAAACAAGCAAACATTCAATATCCTCCTCTCTTGTCTCTTCCTCTGTCGCCACTCCTTCATTCATACCTCAGCTCCTCCAAGTGGCGCACACAGCCGACGCTCATTAGCAGTTGTGTCACCTGCCTCGTTCCATCCCATCGCTCTTGGCCACGCCCCTTTCAGGACGTCCACAAAAGAAGTCTTCCGTATGTTATACCCCCGGTCTCCGTTCCATGCCATATGACAATTTCCTGCAAGATATCACTCTTGTAATCTTTAGCCTTAACCTCCGGCAGCCTCAGTAAAGTTATTAGAGGCTGGGTGTGTCTCGGTTATCACTACACAGTTCTGGGTCCCAGACCTCAATGGCTTTTAAACTGCACCAGAGCTTTTATGAGCGTGTCACTAAGGACAGTCAGAATCTCATCAGCTCAGTCCGAGAACCCGAGATGGAATCCGCTGATAAGTTTTATAACCCTTCCCTAAGGATATGGCCTCAGAAATCCAACAAAAGATGAGCAAGAGGGCTTTTTCCATCTAAGAAAGTGACTTAAAATCAGTGTCGAGCACATTCGTTTTATAAAGAGTAATTAGTTACAGTTACTAGTTACTTCTCTCAAATAGTTACTTGAGATATGCCTCATTCAGACTAGCAGCGACTTTGTTGCTGCCTGTCGATCTGGGTGATGACCAGTGTTGGGTAAGTTACTTTAAAATAGAAATTAATTACTAATTACTTAATCAATATTGTATTTAAAATACTTTTCTAATTACTGTGTCTGAAAAGTAACTTAATTACTCAATAAGTAACTTAACTAAATACTTCTTGAAATACCTATAAACCTTGGACAAATAATAGAAATTTAACTCTGTAAATAATAAATACTCAGATAAAACATTTGAGTCAAACATGAAATAGTTTAGCCTTTTAGTTTTCTGAATCATCTTTATTATATTCTATTTTTTTAAAAAAAATCTATAATAATTACATACATAATAATTTTTAGTATGCAATGTAACCTTTAGGAACACAATTCCTGAATAGCAAAAAAAAAATTATTCAGCATATCTATCAATCAGGCAGTGCTGCTTTTTTGCCAGAGACAGGTATTTTGTTTAATATGCACCTAAAAGATTTTGCCTGCTTAGCAGAAGTTGCCGCGGTGTTATGTTTCCATACAGCTATTTTTATTCGCATTTTGCATATGCGCATAAAAAAACGGTTGATGGAAACGCCATGATGAGCATACATTTTGAAAATGCGCACATAAAATGTGAGCGCAAAACTGAGTAGGATAAACTTTTTATTCGATAAGATGCGCATAAACTGCGATAGAAACACCTTTACCGCATAAATTCCAGCATCTGCATTAAAAAAAGGTCATGTGATTTTGTTATAAGAGATCATGTGATGATGAAATGTGTGTAAATGGACAAACCAGCAGGCTGAGCACATCGCAAAACATCTGAAATGTTGTTTTGGTCATTCTAAAGCACCTCACCGTTTCAGTAGTTATTGTATTATTATTATATATAGTGTTATTATATTTTTTTAATGACCTCCAGAATCAAGAGCGTCTGTGCTCCGCGGCTGACACCTTCAAACGCCACCGCGCTCACTGCGTGTAAGGATTGCCTCCTGAGGAGCAGGTCATTTATTTAATGAAGAAAAAGTCGGACGCAGCTTCTCCTACTGCAGCAAATTACGTTTTTTACTGTTGATATCTGGCGCCAGTTAATCAGGAAATGACGATTTTGCTCCCTTTGACGCCTTGGTTCATTCGCATTTTCGGATGGAAACATAGCTACTCTGAACAAGAATCACTCAGAAGTGTTCGTCTGTGCTGCCATGTCAGGTGCTTTAGTAGATTACTCGTGCTGTTGAAAAGTGAAAAGTGTTGAAAAGTGAAGTAATGGGAATATTTCCATTTCGTAAAACAGCCACTCGCTTCAGCCGAATCCGACATCTTCCGCTTTATGACTAGCAGCAAACTGGCGCGCGGCGCTATCACATGCATCTGCACTACGACGATTTAAAAGCGGAAGAGTTTACTTTTACCTTTAGAAGATAAATTAATAAAATTGTATAAGATTATTCAGCGAGTTTATTTTATTTTACAACGTAACGCAAGTACATTATAAGTAACTGTAATTAAAATACCTAAAAATTAACAGTAATCAGTTACTCTACTTTTTCAGTAGAAAAGTAATTTAATTACAGTAACGCCTTACTTTGTAACGCGTTACACCCAACACTGGTGACGATCTATTTCAACTGCACGTCTGTGTAGGTATATACAACTCAAATACAACCAGCATCTGAGCGAACTGAGAGAGAATCCCATGAGCTCTACTGGTGCTCCTATTGGCTGTCGCACAAGAAAGTTGCTCTCCATTTGCATATAGTTGAAGGATTCTCAACTTTGTCACACTGCTCGACACGCACACCTGGTCACCAACGGTCGCTGATGCTCACGTAGACGGAGGTTGTCGGAAGTCGCTCCCTCTCCGTTGAAATGAACGATCGCTTGACTAGTGTGAATGAGGCTTTCGAAACTGAGTTACACAATTAGAAAAGTAACTAATTAGCAGGAAAATTAATTGCGTTACTTTAAAGCAAAATCTAATTTGTTACATGACTATAAAATAAATATAAAACATTGTACACTAATCTACACTATTTTAATGTTGTTGTGGGACAATGTGAGAGACAACTTCAGCATGTCCTCAACTATATATCTAGATATTATTTTGTTTGACTGTGTCTGAGTAATGTGTTTGCGGTGGAGACACACTAGACACCCCCCAGAGAAAGAGAGGTCCTATGGCTGAGAGAGACGCTGCTTATATGAAAACTGCTTCAGTGTTCTTATTTATAGTAATGCACATTTTATTGTCAGTAACGGCAATGGCGTTGTAACGGGGGATCATTTGATTACTCGTTACTGAAAAAAGTATCTTCGTTAGTAATGCCATTTATTTATATGAATAAATGAATGAGTAAATAAACAAATAATTGAAAGAATGAATGAATGAACAAATTAAGAAATAAACAAATGAATTAATAAAGCAATGAATACATTAATGAATGAATGAATAAACAAATAAATAAATGAGCGAATAATAATCCATAAATAAATGATTGAATAAATAAATAAATAAACAAATGAATCAATGAATAATAAATTAACGAATGAATTAATAAATAATTAAACAAATAAATGAATGAACGAATGAATTAAGAAATAAACAAATGAATTAATAAAATGAATGAATACATTAATGAATAAATCGAATTAATGAATGAATGAATGAATGGATGCATTAATGAATACATTAATGAATAAATTAATCAATGAGCGAATACAATAATCCATAAATACATGATTGAATAAATGAATAAGCAAATGAATGAACGATTAAATAAATGAATAAATGAATAAACAAATGAATGAATAATTGAATAAAATAATAAATGAATGAATCAGCGAATAAATCAACAAATGAATGAATGAATAAATAAATAAACAGAAAAAATATTGAAAAAATATAATGATTAAATAAACAAATGAGTGAATAAATAAGCAAATGAATGAATGAATAAATTAAATAATAAATAAATAAATAAATATATAAACGAATAAATAAATGAGTGAATACAATAATCCATGAATAAACGAATGAATAAAAGAATGAATAAATGATTGAATGTATAAATAAATTAAATAAATGAAACAATAAAGCAATGAATGAATGAATGAATGAATGAATACACAAATGAATGAAAGAATACATTAATGAATAAATCAATGAATGAATGAATAAACAAATAAATGAATGAATGATTAAATGAATGAATTAATTAATTAATTAATAAATAAAATGAAATAAATAAACAGAATAAATAAATAAATTAGTGAATACAATAATCCATAAATAAATGATTGAATAAATAAACAAATAAATGAATAAACAAATAAATGAAGGAATAAATTAATGAATAAACTACTGAATAAATCAACGAATGAATGAATGAATGAATGAATGAATGAATGAATGAATGAATGAATTAGTCAATACAATAATCCATAAATAAATGATTAAATAAAAGAATGAATGTATAAATGAATGAATGTATGAATGAATGAATGAATGAACAGATAAATAAATTAATTAAATAAATGAAACAATAAAGGAATAAATAAATGAATTAATGAATGAATGTTTATTTATAGCGCTGTTATTCCCATTACTGCTTAAAATAGACCTCATCTTTACATTTCTTGTGGACCAACAAGACTTCACCAAATTGTGGGGTGGTTAACACACGTAGTGAAGAGAATAAATTCTACTTGCTGACTGAGAGAATAGACCCTTTGTCCTGCGAATTTGGGCTCAGATTGTCGTATTTTGTTCCCTTAGAATGCGCTTTGGGAGATGGTGAATGGACTATGCTTTATTTGGCATTCATTATCTGGCATTCAGAGCATCTGAATTTAAAAAAAAAAACTAGGGCAAAATGGGCTATGGGCATAATAGAGCAGCTAAATCAGGTCCTGGTTTTGCCAGTTTCCATTCAGTGTTTCCTATTCAACACATTTGTATGCAACTATTCAATGGCATTTAACCACGCTTTTATATTGAAATAAATAAATAAACAAACTTATTTCACTCCTAAACCTTACGAATTTTTTTTTTTTACATTTGAGATGGCTATAAGCTTATAATTAAAAATGAAAAAAAAGGTTACCATGGTAACTGTGATTTGTTGCCTCAGCAGCCTTGCATTTTATTCCTATTGTCATTGGTTTGCATAAATGGAAAACTTCAGTATGTCAGTGCATGTATGTCTGTGCCATTTAATAATCTGAATTTATTTTTGAACCAAAAAACTGTATATCCCACCTTTCTGTGTGAGACATGACAACAGTGACACCAATGGATGAGAGATGGCTATGAATTCATAATCCGTCATTTGAAATATAACCCACAGAGGCCCGTTTGTGCATTAAACACATTACGTACGCCAATATAGTGTATTAATATCTTCTCGAATGACATGCAGCGCACGTGTGTAATAAATATGATCCTCAGATCCATAAACATATGGATATATTAAGAGCCCTGAAAAGAAGTATGGACACTCTGGGCTGGATATTGACAAATACATTCAACATCAGTTGAGGTGATTTCTAAGGAGCTCTTGAAGGAGACCAGGGACATATTTCGCTTCAGATTTACCTGTCATGCTTTGATATGAGAAGCATTTATTGGTGCCTAGTAGTGAGTGTGTCACTGCTAGAGTTACCACTAGAAAGACAGTATTATCATAATTTAATACCAAAAAACAGACTGTTAGACCAAGGATAAATAATAATAATAATAATAATAATAATAATAATAATAATAATAAAATAAATGAATGAATAAATAAATTATTAAATACATGAATGAATGAATGAATGAATGAATGAATGAATGGAAAAAATGAATGAATGAATGAATAAATAGATGAATGAATAAATGAATGAATAAATACATGCATTAATAAATTAATAGATGAATAAATATATGAATGAATAAAATAATGAATGAATTAATTACACGAATGAATGAATGAATGAATGAATGAATGAATACATGAATGAATTAAA
>CAIGQQ010029614.1:315112-348094 GCA_903798035.1 Danio albolineatus
TGCTCAGCCAGATTGCTTACATTTCCGCTCAAGAAAACAAGTTGTTGCGATTGTTGCAACACGCATTGTCGGTGTACATTCGGAAATACAACATCTTGACCGTTTGGTTCTCTCCGTCACTCTATTTATTTATTAAGCCTAAGCTCACGAGTTGCGTCTGCATTAGTGTCAAGTGCTGAGTGAACTGTGAAGGTTTTTAAACTTGACGCGCTCGCTGTTGTGCAATTGGGTGGAAACACAAGCGTTTCTCATGTGAGATCGCCAACTGTGCAGACGACTCTCAAATATTGCAAATTAGAAAAGGTTGGTCAGTTTAATTACGCTACTGTAAGTAATGTTTATTCAGCAATAATTCTCCAGTACCCATAGCAGAACCGTTAGGCCCAATCCCGATTCTCCCCCTTAGCCCTTCCCCTTACCCCTACCCCTTGTTTTTGCGCGTTCACGTCAAGGGGTAGGGGTGTCCCAATCCTCTTTAGCTTGAAGGCGTAGGGCTAAGGGCAAGGGGTATACACCCCTTCCAACGAAGATTTTTCAGGACCACACTTAAAACGGAGGGGTAAGAAAATTACAGAGAATGCACCTGCCACAGCGGCAGGATAGCTGAACCCGGAAGTAAGGAGATCCACAAATTAGTATTTTTTTGTCATTATTACAAATTTTTACAACAAACAAAGATATGTTTTAATATATTCATAACCGCGTTCGTCTTTTACCGTCATGCTTTTTTTTTTAAAACGCAAAAAAAAAAAACACTCAATTTCGCAATCTATAATCCATAATCATAACTCCAGTACAGCGGTCCCAGAACATTCGGACACACGATGACACTCGAATAGGGTAGTAATGTCTAGTGGCTGGGAATGAGCTTTTTACAGTGTCTGCTATAATGTTAATGTTGTTTTCGTGTGTTTACACTGATAAATATGGCCACTGTGTAAATACACAGTACAGTTACGATCTTATCGCCACATTAGATCGTTATGATAACATAATATACGCCTTCAGTGATTTCCTGATGATAAACACCAAACAATAACACAACTGGAATAACTCCAGCAGTCGTGATCGTCTGATCTCATATGAAGCAAGAGATCGCGATGACATATGGTGATGTGTGCAGGTGTTGAAGTGCTGTCCCAATTCTTAGGGGGAAGTTTTGAAGCCCTTCCCCTTAACCCTCGGTTGTAAGGGCCAAGGGGAAGGGGAAGGGCCAAGGGGTAGGGGTACAAAATAGAATTGGGATTGGGCCTTAACATCAGAGCTTATCGATACTTCAGTCTTTTATATTTTAGCACCGATACCGATAAAGTACCGAGTATCGGTACCCATCCCTATATGCTACAGAAGCTTTTCAAAAGAATGAAGGCTTGGAATAAATAAATGGTGAATCATTTTAATTTTGAATGAACGTTTCCTGACGCGAATAGTCCAGTTAAACGAAATGTGTATTGTAAAAGCTCATTCATTCATTCATTTTCGGCTTAGTCCCTTTATTAATCTGGGGTCGCCACAGCGGAATGAACCGCCAACTTATCCAGCATTTGTTTTACGCAGCGGATGCCCTTCCAGCTGCAACCCATCTCTGGGAAACATCCATACACACTAATTCGCACACATACACGACAATTTAGCCTACCCGATTCACCTATACCACATGTCTTTGGACTTGTGGGGGAAACCGGAGCACCCGGAGGAAACCCAAGCGAACACGGGGAAAACATGCAAACTCCACACAGAAATGCCAACTGACCCAGCCGAGGCTCGAACCAGCGACCTTCTTGCTGTGAGGCGAACGTGCTACTCACTACGCCACCGTGGCGCCCTATTGTAATAGCTTTGATGAGCATATCAGTTGATGGTTTTTAGTTGACACACTTTAATGTGATGCTCAGCGTGTCTCGTAACAGTTGTCTCATCAGCTCAAAACGGATTCCCTGACAGTTTCTGAACGCGCATCCGAATGCACATACAAGATAATAAACACGCGACCCGTTTTCCCACAGGTGTCCTTTGTTATCGCCGCCTTTCCCTTCTCAAATGCGGTGTCTGGCCAAGATTTAAAGAGCTATCTGAGGAAAAGCCGGGGAAAAGGTAGATTAGGTTTGTTGCTCAGCTCGAGTCTGTGAGCCATCATTCTCCGTTCCCTTTCTCTCATAGACAGCTAATCAGCACCTTCAATTACCCAAATAAATGAATCTGCTCCCTCTCCAGCCGGCATGAATTAAAGTTCAGCATCCCGTCTCAGCGAAATAAAGACCGCTCTAATTAGCTTCTGCACTCCATTTTAATTGTCAGAGCGGTTAAAGATTCGGGTCTATCTGTTTATCTCAATCGTGTGATGCAGGATGACAGTTTCGCAGGAAGCGCAGTGTTTCGCTTGACTAGGCATCCTGTCCAATAGCAGTGAGGTCCAAAATGTGTTCATTTTGTTCAAATTAGATTGGTTGTGCAAGGGTCACTATGGTTAACTGAAACGAATTGAACTGAAATCATTTAAATGAGCGTTAAAGGTGCTGTTTTTGACTCTTCTAAAGCATAAAAATACCATTATATGCAGATATTTAAAGGGGTGGTCCACTACGATGTCACATTTTAAACTTTAGTTGATGTGTAATGTAGCTGTGTGAACATAGACAACATCTCTGAAGGCAATACGCTCAAAGTTTAATGCAAAGGGAGACATTAGCTGCGTCCCAAATTGCATACTTGTGCACTTTTCTACGCCATTTTGTAGTATAAATAGTGTAATAAGTGCGTTCACACTGAAAACTCTAACAATAATAAGTGCACTTTAATTACCCGGATGATGCACTCATTCCACCGGTAATATGAAGTGTGTAATGTTGGACACTTCACGCACTCAACGACCGGAGCTTTGTGCACGTAACGGAAGAGGCGGAGCTATCGGGCGCACATGCTGGATAACTTTATTTATTTTGGACTGTGAAAGCAAAATTTTCCTACGAGGGGGATTATAGCGCCTCCCGAAGGTGAATGCGGTTATACTCATGCCAGGTATTATTTGGAATTTTGGTCATCTATTTCTCTAATTTGGCAACCGTCAAATGTCATCAGGGAAACGGTTTGAACTTCCGCTTAGTTAAAAAGCCATTAGTGTTCCATTTGGGCAGCACTACATACATTACTATGCTGTTGAGTGTGTAAGTGCATAAGTACATAGTGCATAAGTGCATAGTGTATAGTGTGTCATTTGGGACGCAGCTATTGGCTATTACAGAGTTAGCTTAGCAAAGCCTAGAGCAAACGAAGTTTGGGGCCTACAAAAAAATACCTCCAGGTTAATGACGTCATAAACCATTTAGGTTACATGCATACACTCCACAAATCAAAGGGCCGTGGCCAGAGGCGCTGTCATGTTATAGCAGAGAAAGCTAAAATGCCGTCCGAATGCTGCTATTTCCACAGAGCTTCTTCAGTTCAGACGAGACACAAAGACAGAAGTGCTAACAATTTAACTTTAATTATGTTCCAGAGAATTATTAAAAATATATAGCTAGCATTTGACAAAGGTCATTAACAGTTACACTGACTGACAGTATTTACACAGCAGAGGAAAAGCGTGTGCTAGTAGAGGCGTGACGCTGCCATTGTGTTAGCTGACCAATCAGAGCCTCTTGAGGGCGGGCTTTCGGCGGAACTAGGGAATATGACAGTCGTTTACATGTTAGCTGAGTAGCTGTATGTAATCAAAGTAAGATATATGAAAAAATAACATGATTTTTTTTTACAAATGAAGCATAAGCACACATTGCTTTGCATCTTATAAACACAACCTAGCCTTAAAAATACACTCTGGGCCACCCCTTTAGGAAACATGCTAAGTGAACATTCTTGTTTATCTGAAAAACAATGCTGAAGTCAGATATTCTGCTTTGAAAATTTGCCAGAACATCTGTCTTTGTTTTGGTCATTTAACCCGCCCACTGCCAGTTTAGCCAATTATATTTCAGCACCCGGGTTGCCTTGATGGAAAACAGCATGTTTCAATTATTCTGTCAGGAAGGCTCTCAAAGCATGCGTGCATGACCAAAATATGACCTCTGGTGGACAGTAGCAGCCTCTAAAATGAGATGCAGATTCAGAGTTCCACATGAAGGGGGTTAT
The DNA here is from genome assembly GCA_903798035.1 of Danio albolineatus. Taxonomy (NCBI): domain Eukaryota; kingdom Metazoa; phylum Chordata; class Actinopteri; order Cypriniformes; family Danionidae; genus Danio; species Danio albolineatus. The sequence goes on from CAIGQQ010029614.1 coordinate 319,241, forward strand.
TAATTAGCAAATAATGTAAATATTATGAACGTAAACATTAGGTGAGCAGGTTACATTGTCAACAACCCGTGTCCTAACAACACACTACGTAATGAGATTTGCAGTGATAAGCAATTTGGATGTTTGCACCTAACGAAATGCGACAGAAATTTAAATACAGCCATTCAGAAGCACAGAATAGTGCACTCACTGCACTCCAACGAAATGGAAAGGTTTATAATCTAATTAATATATATTGAACCTCTTTAACATTATTAAATGTAGATGCTGAATCACTGATATGTGTTGACTTGCACTGAGTCACAGTTCTGAAGTTCAATTTCAATCTGTTTGTTTTATTTTCTTGATCTGAGGTGAACTATCTGCTGCTGCTTTCAGTATACGTCAATAAATGTAATGTAAAACTCACATTATTAGCATTTAACACTGAATAAAATACATGAGGTTTACCTGAGGTGATCATTGTCAGTTCATCCTGTTGGTCAGCTGCAATAAACAGACGCCGTTTCTAAAATATAAATTTCAGGTGTTGTTTAGGACAAAAACTTTTCATATGAAAAATATTCCTTCAATCGATTGCCGTTGCTTTTATATAGAACATGATGTAAATCCTTAAATCAGCATTTAGGCTCGATAGTCAGACACACTGCTGTTGGTGTTGTCAATCTGGCAACCTGCGCTTGTTTGTGTTTTCAACCATAATGAACATTAATTAGGGTATTTTAGGTTTAAATATAAAGTTTGAAACACTTTATAGAGATCAAATCAATAAATATTTAAGATAATCAATCAAAAATTTATTCTAAACTTTTTTATTAAATCATTTTTGTTTGTTTAAATGAGTGTTAAATGTTAGACTTCAAATATTGAACAATAAATAACTTGAACAATGATCAAGGAATAATAATAGTTAATAAAATAAATAGTTAATAAATAATAATAATTAATAATAATCATTTATTTATTCATTTTCTTGTCGGCTTAGTCCCTTTATTAATCCGGGGTCGCCACAGCGGAATGAACCGCCAACTTATCCAGCATGTTTTTTACGCAGCGGATGCCCTTCCAGCCGCAACCCATCTCTGGGAAATAATTAATAATAATCAAGTTTAAATATATATATTTAAAAAATAAACAAAAGATTTATAGAGATTAAATGCATCCATATACTGTATGAATAAAAGCAGTCATAGCTGTGCTGTATCATACATAAAGCACGCGTGTTGACCAATCAGCTTCATTCAGTGGAACAAACCATTTAATCAAAGCAATAAATAAGCATGTCATTGGCGTTTATTGGTTGGTACTGTGGCACTGTGGGACTGTCACCGAAATGGGAACAAATGCAGTACATCAAATTCAGGGACTGTATGGTGTAATCTCTCTCCCCTGATGCAAGCCGAAAATCGAACTCCTGCCACAACTGGGGATTAGCCAAGGCCAAGAGAAAATAATGATAATAATTACAATTATTGATCTCTTGTACCGTGTGTGCAAACGCAGTAAACCACGGCGTCTGCTGCTCATTCGCCTTCCTTCAGCGAGAGTTTAGAGCTTCGCTGGGAAAGATAATGTACCACTTTAAGCGTTAGATGTCACACTCGCACACAGTTGAAAAAGAGAACGAGATCTAGAGGGGAATCAAAGTGAGTTGTAAATTGGTTACCAAGTCTTTTGACTTAAAGTCTGATCCACACTATAGCCGAGAACTGTCCATTTAAAGGGATAGTTCACCCAAAGATGTAAATTTACTTACTATTTTAGGGTCTCTGCAGGTTTCATTAAGTCCAATTTAAGACGTTGAAAGGTCCCTATAATGAAAATCTGGGTAATACCAATAATAATACCAAGAATAATTAAAGAATACCATAATACCAAGAATAATTAAAGATATGTGTATATGGAAATGGGCATACTGTGGGCTAGAGATCTGCACAGGACTAATTTTTGAGTCCCGCTCCCGTAAGGTTTTATTCCGCACCCGACTGCTCCGAACGTATATTCAGCCTTTGTTCACCTGCTACCCACCCTGCCTCGTTGTCTACCCAACCCGACTCATTCATTCATTCATTTTCTTTTTAGCTTGGTCCCTTTATTAATCTGGGGTCGCCACAGCAGAATGAACCACAGACTTATCCAGCATTTGTTTTACGCAGCGGATGCCCTTACAGCTGCAACCCATTTCTGGGAAACATCCAGACACACTCATTCACACTCATAGACTATGGACATTTTAGCCTACCAAATTCACTTATAGCGCATATGTCTTTGGACTTGTGGGGGAAACCGGAGCACCCGGAGGAAACCCACGCGAACACGGGGAGAACATGCAAACTCCACACAGAAATGCCAACTAACCCAGCCGAGGCTTGAACCAGCGACCTTCTTGCTGTGAGGCGACAGCACTCGCCCCGCAGCATCTTGTTGTCATAGGCCTAATTTATTGTTTGCTTATTTTATTCAACAAAACTAGCATAGTATTTATTGTAGCCCAAGTTAGTGCTACTTTTCCTTATGGTCAGTGCAGTAAGAGACTGTTATCATCTTTTTATTTTTTAACACTAAATAAGATGAAAAAATAAACAAATTAGAAATTAATGATATAATAAATTTATTGTGGAAGACCTGATGTGGCCCAGCCTCACCCAGACTTTGCCTCGAGCGGCCCCCAGGTAAATTGAGTTTGAGACCTCTGCCCTAAAGGGTTAAACAAATAACGCACAGCACTACTATGTTTATAGATAAGTTCTGGTAACACTTTATTTCGATAGTCCAATTGAGTATTAGTAGACTGTCTACTTACACACTGACATTCAACAGACATTTAACTGACTATAAGAAACATTGCAAGTAGATGTCAACTTAGGCCCCATTTACACTAGTGCGTTTTAGTTTTAAAATGGCGTTTTAGCATGAAAACGGTCCGCGTCCACACTAGCGTTTCACCCAGCGTCTCTGAACACATCTCTGTACACACTACTCCACCAGAAACGTATATCACGTGACCATTCGCACACTCTGGGTATGCGCGTTCAAGTATAAACGGGAAGCATGTGTCTCGCTCGGCATTCTAAATAGGGCTTACGCCGATTGAAACGCGAGCGATTAGCGAGTGCTCAAACAATAGCTTGCCTCTTGCGAATATATGCAGCTGTTGTAGTAAAAAATGGCAGAGTTTAACTGCACAATGGCACCTAAAACGGACAATAGTATGCTCCCATTTCTGTTTCCATGTTATTTATAGTGAAGGCTGGATTGCCGTCTTCCGGGGATAGATGTGATAGAGGCTTGACGAATAAGGGAAGGATACGCAATAACCCAAAAGCCCCAATCAAGTAGCGAATCTCTGCAGCGACGCCTCTGTTTTCAGACGTCTCCGTTTTCCCACATCTACACTGAGGCCCTGTTTACACTAGTGCGTTTTCGTTTTAAAACGCATAAGTTTTGCTACGGTTACGCCATCCATCCACAATACACCGGAGTTTTCGAGGTGCGAAAACGGAGCGTTTTGAAAACGCTGGAGAGGCCGTTTTCATTCTAAAACGCTGCTGTTGCGTCTCAGTGTGGATGGAGGGAAACGGATATCTTTGAAAACGGAGGCGTGGCTGCTGAGATCCGATACGTGATTGGGGATTTGGGTCATTGCGTATCCTTTCCTTATTTGTCGAGCGCACATGGCTATAACGTCACTGGCAGACGGCAGACCAGTCTTCACTGTAAACGCTGTATTTTCGATAGCCATGGATGTTTTATATTCATTAGTTACTTTAAGTAACAACTCGACCTCGTCGTCTGTCCTCAAAAAGACCTCTCTTGCTTTCTTTGCCATCGCGTTCATCGTTCCACCAGCGTTTGTTGACTAACAATAACCAAACGCCGAGCGAGACACGTGCCTCCTGTTTATACTTGAACGCGCATGCCCAGAGTGCGCGAATGGTGCGCGAATGGTCACGTGATATACGTTTCTGGTGGATGGAGATCTGTTGAGATACGCTAGTGTGGACGCAGATCGTTTTCATGCTTAAACGCCGTTTTTAAACTAAAACGCACTAGTGTAAACAGGGCCTGAGACGGAGCAGCAGCGTTTTAGAATGAAAACAGCCTCTCCGGCGTTTCCAAAACGCTCCATTTTCGGGGCTCGAAAACTCCGGCATAATGTGGATGGATGGCATAACCGTCACAAAACGTATGCGTTTTAAACGTGTAAACGGGGCCTTAGACTAACCCTACCCCTAAACCCAACCCTAACCCCAACCTAACAGTCTACTTATAATCTAATGAGAATTAGTTGCAATGTAACTTAAATTCAACAAACGGACCATCAAAATAAAGTGTGACCAATGTTCGCTCTTTTATAATTCTCTTACCTTTTAATACGCTTTGGTGCGATTATAACCCGCTATTAAAAAAACAACAACGACTAAATGTTTTGAATGAGAAGCTGTAATGTACCCATGGCGGGAATGAATTTTGGTGTGGCGCCCCGCCATGGAAAAATGAATGTAGTGGAAACCATGGCATGCTTATCAAGGCATGGACGTTAATTAGCTGATTAATGACTGCAGTGTGGTGATTTGTGTCAGTCAGAATAACGAGGGTTTTAGATGGTACAAACTCTGAGCCAGTGACAACAGTATTTCAGAAGCCAGAGTAAGAAATTAGTTTATACTGTAGGTTTTGAGTCTGTAAAGAGCTTCGCATTAAAGGACATGTTCATTCAGGCAGTCGTGAAGAGACTGTCTGACTGACAGCAAATGGCCATCTTCGTCTGCATGTCTCTTCCTTTGTCAGGAGCGGCTTGAAGTTACTGAAATTTGAATGTCACAGTGCTGCAAACTGAAAAATTGAGTTCTGTCTCTGTACGTCTGGCTTGGTTCAATAGACTGAAAAATCAGTCGATCAAACAAGTGAATGAATGGATGGATGGAGGAATAGTTGAATGGCATCAAACAGAAACAAACCAGTGAGTGAATAGGCTCGTCGATATGTTTATTTTTAGATGAGAAGAACTCAGCAGCACTTATTGAAGCGCAGGAATGCTGGTTCTGGGTGGTTGCTGGATAATCGAATAGACGGAATTATTTCACCTTTAATCTCAAGTTGGTCTAGAAGTATTTTGAAAGCAGAATTGTACGACTGTACAACCAACCTTCATCCAGTCTAGCTGGAAAAGCATGAAGAAATAAAATAAATAATGAGAACTATAGACGGCACGGTGGCTCAGTGGTTTGCACTGTCACCTCAAAGCAAGAAGGTTGCTGGTTTGAGTCCCGGCTGGGCCAGTTGGCATTTTTGTGTGGAGTTTGCGTGTTCTTCCCATGTTTGCGTGTGTTTCCTCTGAGTTCTCCGGTTTCCCCCACAGTCCAAAGACATGCGCCATTGGTGAATTGAATAAACTAAATTAGCCATTGTGTATGTTTCTGAATGTGAGTGTGTATGGGTGTTTCCCAGTGCTGGGTTGCAGCTAGAAGAGCATCTGCTGTGTTAAACATATACTGACTAAGTTGGTGGTTCAGCCCTGATGAATAACTATGCACACCGAAAACGGCGAGAGAGACAAAGTAGCTCGAAGTCATTCATTTTCAATGGGAGTTGGCGGCGCTAAGCGGCAAATAGCAGCGTGGCGCGTTTTCGCCAGTGTAGGCATCGAGGAGAGTTGAAATCAAGTCAACCTTATGGTAATGATGAGCTATGACACGGTTTGGTGGCAAGCAATCGGAATGTAGAAGTCCACTGCTTGAAAGGAGTCCAGAGAACACAGTCACTGTGAACTCCACACTTGTTCCCAAGGGTTTTAATATTGCGGTCGTCGGATTTCTAATTATTTACTATGTTTTTTACAGGGACATACATTCAAAAGTTACTTGCGAGTTACCGATGTGCAATAATGTTATATATATTTATATATATTTTTAAAGCGTGAATTTCATCTAACAGTACAATGGTATTACTGCTTCAGAATATTTCAAACATATGGATACATTAGATACATACACATACACTGTTGCCAACTATTTTTAATGAAAAGGCGCTAAGGCCTACCTGAAAAGTTGCTAAAAGTCGCTAGATTACGTCATACGTCAATTTACATATTACTGACGTCATCACGTTCTACCGTTTCTGTTTGTTTAATAGCGTATGGTTAATGAAGGGGTATTTATATTTGCACTACGCTTTATGTAAGCATGTCAATTTAACAAAATTTATTACTGTTTGAATACAGTATCAGTATAGATGTGTAGTTAATTTGCAGTAATCTCTCAGACGTAATAAACTCAGACAAGTTCCAAAACTGTCACTAAAATATCTGTGATTGTGAACAAGTAAAGAATAAACAGTCAAATTAAATTGTACGCAGTACGCAGAGGAGTGATCTGCTCTCAGGCTGTGCTGCAGGTAGGCATGAACCGTTATAAGATTCTGACGGTATGATAACCTTGGATAAACATATCACGGTTTCACGTTTTGACGGTTTTGTGTTTACTGCTCTAAAATATATTTGTTCAAAAAACAAAAACTTTTTCCCCCTTGAACACAATATATTTTATTTTGAGAAACATTTAAAATCTTTTGGGACCATAAACATGTCAGGCCAAATAATTCAAGTGAATCACTGACTTTTGCTGTCTTCATTTGTTTTAAAAACACAATTTCTTTACTATTTACAACAGCATCTTTGGATATCTTTTATGCTGGAGATACTGTTGTCCTAAAAAAACTATTTTTAAAAATGTAAATAAGAAATCGTACACACTTTAGGAACGGTATAGCAGAAATTTTTGGTGGTTTTAAAATCGTGACTTTTCCGAACCACTTATACCTTGAAAACTGTTATCGTCCCATGCCTAGCTGCAGGTGGGAGAGACTGCTGTACGAGGACTGACTGGGCCGCCTGTCAGTGCTTTGAGGCAGGGGAGGGGCCGAAGGCATCAACCACGGCTCGTTGAGAAGAGTAGGAACGGTACAGTATGGAGACATGACAGTGTATAAAAAATCTCCAGGAACACACAAAAATTAACTAGATTTGTGTCTAGTTGCTTTTTTTTAAATTTGTAGCTAAGGGGGTCTAAAAAGTTGCTAAGTTGGCAACACTGGATAAAAAGTGCAACATTTTCACGCTAGAAAGCATGTTTTATTTGGGAATGTAAATGATTTGCTGATAATGCTGCAACAGCTTCTTTAAATTTGAGATCAATGTAGCAAATTTGGCGCTCTCGTCGCCGGAGCTGTGAAGGCAGACAGCATTGTCACCAGGGTAGCCAGAGCGAACTTTGACGCTCTCCCCACCTTCAGTGAGGAAAATGAATGAGAACTATTCATTTAATGCATCTAGGTTAAGGGATTTGTTCGCTGAATTAAGAAATAGTCGTGATTCATGTCTTATCAAGCACTCAACTGAATCTCAGAAACAAATGAGTGATTGTCAGGGCATAATGTTTGCCATTTTACAGGAGGATTTCTTTCACCTCTTTTTGCCTGCTCAAATTAATGTGGTTGAGGAAATCCGTGCCTTCCAAACGCATCTGACCTTTCTCTGATGAGCTTGCTGCGGTAGCCCACTGTTTTCCGGCGCTTCCAGCGAGGCGAGAGGAACACGCACTGATCCATAATTTAGAGAGCAGGCCAAAATCAGACGAGAGGGACTGCTTTGAAAACAAAAAGACAGACAAACAAGAGTTCGCTGAACCGCAGGATGGAAAACCACACCAAATGCCAGGCAAACGCTCAGAGCCTCATCCAGCTCCGAGAGGCCCCTAGCTGGAGGCATCGCCTCGCTTTCACAACAACGCCATGAGGTCGCAGAGTTTTAAAGCTAAAAGACGCTCACTCATATCTGCAGGACACCACTCAGATATCGGACAGCAGACCTCTGCACCCTGTTTGCCTTTATCTGCCTCAGATATGAGGAACGGTCGCTTCTCTTTAGGCTTGTAATACTAGGAATTCGCCTCTCGCATCCCAAGTGGCTTTGAGATATCAAGGCTGTAAAATCACTTGTTTGGATTCAACTCCAGCCGAGCATACATTTACTCTGCAGGAGCTGATCTAGTGCGTTGCAAGCATGCGATGCTTGGTTAACCCAGCGTTCACTTTAGGCTCAGAAGGACAGCAGCCCGAAACCATTTTGTTCCCAGGAGCATCTATACACCTGATTACTTCACCTTCACTATCCCAAGTATTCACTACTGTCCCATTCATGAATTGGTCCCATTTTATATTAAGTGGCCTTAACTACTATGTACCTGCGTCAAAAAAATAAAACACAATTGTTACGATTTAATAAGTTGTCTAGGGAGATTAAACGTAACATTTAGAATATTATATTATTACTTAAGGGAATGGATGGAAGAAAACAAGGACACAGATGTAACAATTAATTCGTTTTATTCCTCTATGAGGAAAGAATGATAAAGCCAACAAAAGGCATGTGTGCGCTATGTACAATGGAAAAATAAACCAACAAATCAAATCAAATTACAGGGGAAAAGGAACTAGAGTGGCACCAAATCAAAGAAATAAACAAAACCAAAGACCACCTAAACTAGAACACAAGATCCCCTCTAAACTCACTAATAAAAATAAAAATGTGAAAAAGACACTGAAATCTTCAGCGTATGCGACGCCTATAAAAATACACTCCCTAAAATAATAAATCAAAAATACAAGAAACGGCGCTCACCCAATTACCTAGTGTTTTCTGAACAATTCACTCGATGGGTAAAATGTATGTCGCGCGACCTATTAACCTTTTCCTTTTCCCCCCAAAAGGAATGATAAACTCTTAAATCATTTTACAAATGTTCTAATGTTTTGAAAAGTTCAGAAACACGGAGCCAAGACATCATACATAATCGAAAACAAAACACAGCACAAACCCACACACACACACACAGAACGAACTGTCCAAGAAGGCGTGCCAGTGAGATTTAAAGTCCGCGGAACGAAGCCTGATTGGTCCACGAGGAAACGCCCTTATGAAGAGTGACAGGCTCGGGATCCAACCAGCAGGTACCTGGGAAGGCGAAAATAGCGGAACAAAAGATGATAGGGCGAGACAAAGAGCGAATGACAGACAAGGAGGGATAGAGAGAGAGAGAAAGCGAGGGGATATATGGAGAAACAAAGAGGGAAAAAGCACAAAAAATCCAAACTCCCACGAACCGTAACACAATTTACTTACTGTGTTCATAATGTATTGCAGATCCCTCCCGGTGCTATTGAGGTGGGATACGAGTAGGTTTAGGCACAGGTTTGGTGGTATAGCTAGGTTTAAGGATAGGTTAAAGTCTAAGAGATGGTCAACTGTGTAATTAAAGATGTAATTACAGGAAGTAATTACAGATGTAATTACATGCATTTATTTAATCAAGCATAAGGACAATGTAAAAGTATGTATTTACACAATAAGTACACTGTACCAAATGATTAATTCCAGTGTAAGTACATGTTAGTTCAGGCCACTTAATATAAAGTGGGACCCATGAATTTTCTCATATTGCATCATGGGGTATCGTAGTGTCCGTCAGATGTGCAGTTTAGAATCTCGCCGGAAGTAGTAGGTCATTCTAGTACTCCCAGACACACTATTCAGCTTGCGTCCTGTTTTTGATGTGTATAGTAGGGAAGTCTTCAATTTCGGACAAAGCCATGGCAAACATTACACCCATGCGACTCCATTCAGCTTGCCTTGTTTACTGTTGGTTACTAGATTACCAATACTAAAGTCAGCCACTCCAACAGCTTGATGGAAACACAACTAATTTGCATTTGGGATTTTCTTTTTCTGCAAACTCTGAAAAGATAGGCTTTACGTTAGGATGGAAACCTGGCAAATGGGCATTAATCAAGATCAACTAAAAAAGCATGGCTGTAAAATTACTTGTTTGGATTCAACTCCAGCCAAGCATACATTTAGGCCCAATCCCAATTCTACCCCTTAGCCCTTCCACTCACCCCTACCCCTCGTTTTGTGCGTTCACGTCAAAGGGTAGTGGTGTCCCAATTCTCTTTAGCTTGAAGGCGTAGGGCTAAGGGCGAGGGGTATACACCCCTTCGAACGAAGATTTTTCAGGACCACACTTAAAACGGAGGGGTAAGAAAATTTCCCAGAATACACCTGCCACAATGGCAGGATAGCTAAACCCGGAAGTAAGGAGATCCACAAATTAGTATTTTTTTGTCATTATTATGAATTTTTACAACAAATAAACATATGTTTTAATATATTCATAACCGCGTTCGTGTTTTACCATCATGCTTTTAAAAAAACGAAAAAAAAAACTGCTAAATTTTGCAATCTATGATCCATAATCATAACTCCTGTACAGCAGTACCACAACATTCTGACACACGATGACACTCGAATACCCTGTCAGTAATGTCTAGTGGCTGGGAATGAGCTTTTTACACTGTCTGCTGTAATGTTAATGTTGTTTTCGTGTGTTTACATAGATAAATATGGCCACTGTGTAAATACACAGTATAGTTACGCTATTATTGCCACATTAGATCGTTATGATAACATAATATACGCCTTCAGTGATTTCCTGATGATAAACACCAAAAAATAACACAACTGGAATAACTCCAGCAGTCGTGATCGTCTGATCTCATATGAAGCAAGAGATCGCGATGACATATGGTGATGTGTGCAGGTGTTGAAGTGCTGTCCCAATTCTTATGGGTAAGTTTTGAAGCCCTTCCCCTTAACCCTCGGTTGTAAGGGCCAAGGGGAAGGGGAAGGGGTAGGGGTACAAAAATAGAATTGGGATTGGGCCTTACTCTGCAGGAGCTAGTGATCTAGTGTGTTGCAAGCATGCGATGCTTGGTTAACTCAGCGTTCACTTAAGGACAGCAGCCCGAAACCATTTCATTCCCAGGAGCATCTACACACCTGATTGCTTCACCTTTGCTATCCTAAGTATCTGGTTCTGTCAGAGCACTTTTGCTGAAGTCTTTAGCCTCGCTAATTAGCCACCAATTGCGACGTTTGATGAATAAACCGTAGCCAACGACCTTCCCCACATCATGGCTGATCTACTGTGAGTGATCTTTACTTGATTATCTGAGTCCAGTGCCCTGCGGAGGGAGAGAAAGAGAGGTGGCTGGTATTCACAGAGGCAAGGATCTGTTCCCCCTCTCAAATCTTAATTGGAAAATTGATACAATTCCTGATTTGGTTTATTATATGGGATTAAATACTGGTTGAAGTGCAATTTATTCATTAAACAGACTGTTGTACGTTTTTTCTCCCCGTGGAACGTAAAATATATTTTAAGTGTCAAGTCAGTGGTAAACAAAAACAACACATAAATACCCCTTTTCCACCAAGGCAGCTCGAGTGCTCATTTGGAGCCGGAGTCTAGTTTAAAATTGCTTATTTGTCTTTTGATACCCACAGCATTGCCTCTGAACCAGGAAAACCGTTGGTGGGCTAGAAGCAAGAACCACTTGCATCAGTGGCTGGGGGCAGTTACCATGACAGTGAGACTAACAGAAGCGCCATATTTGAAATGGCTGCATAACATACAGCTGAACATGTTATTGTGAACGTAATTCTCTCTTGTATTCTTTGTTTATAAAAATGACAGTGCGCTACATTTCATAATTTCTGACTATACAAACTGAGATGGCAGATGGAAGTACATTTGCAGAATAAACACAGACGGGCTGCGTCCCAAATCGCCTACTATTTCAGTAGGTACTACATTTGGATTTAAATTTACTACACGGCCATTAGAAAGGTACGTTCTTTATAGTATGAATGTGAGTAGTATTAATGGAATTCTGAAGTACTGCATTCACCATTTGTCAATATCACATGACCTACCTACGTCAGTCGTGTTGCTTCACTCCCATTCATGAATTATTTCACATTGCGTCATGCGATTATCGTAAGCGATTATCCTTCGGATGCGCGCTTCAAAATCATGCAGGAAGTCATCCTGGTACTTCTCGAATACTGTTTTTCCAATACTGTTAAATCTGACTCTACTAATGCTGTGTTTACACCAGACAAGCGCGGATAAATCGCGTTATTCGCTCGTAAATAGACGCGTGAACATTTTGAGTTTACCCGCTTCATTCGCGCGTATAAATTGCACGATGGGCAGGGCTTCTGTCTATGGCCTGGTGACTTTAGCTTCATTGCTAACATGGATTTTATAGAGAAAATAACTGTGTTTGTGTGCTTTATGAAGGCTGAAAAACTGCATCGATTCGTTTGGAGCCGTATCTGAGTAAACTAGATCCTTTCAGAGGTGCACCGAGCTCTATGAGCTCATAAACTCCTCCAGAAACTTAACCTGGATGATGGAAGCTCTCAGCAGTGCTTCTGACTGAGCCAAGCCCAGTTTGATGAACTGTTGTTGGTGTCAGCAGGAGAATTTTGCTCCAACAACAGGCGCTACTCATAATCACACCCCCACAAGGGCAAGCCACTGGTTGGTTAATGCAGCGCGAATGTCCACTGAAGTTCAGATTTTCAAACTCGGGCGTTTTGCACAAAACTCACACTGATTCCTTTGCGTGTATCGCGCCGCAGGATGTCTATTCGCGTCTTTGAATTGACTTAACATGGAAATCACTCGCTCTTGATGCTTCTACCGTGTCTATTGTGAACGCAGCATAAGGCTCGCATACTGTTTTTAACATATATAGTAGGGAAGTATGTGATATCGGACGCATCCATAGTGAACATTACACCCATGTGGCTCTATTATGCTTGCTGTGTTTACTGTTAGTTACTAGAATACCAATACATTACTGTCAGCCACTCTAACAACTTGATGGAAACACCTAATATGCATTTGGGAATTATTATTATTTTATTTATTTTTTTTGCAAACTTTGAAAAGATTCACATTACGTTAGGATGAAAACCTGACTAATGGGCATTCGTCAAGATCAACTAAAATAGAAGGGCTTAAACACAAAACGATTGCTCCCTGAAAAAGTTTTTTTTTTTTTTTTAGGTTGAGGCCCTTAACATTAAAATTTAAAATAGTTATCTGTGCTTGTTTGCTGACTGGATATGGCAAGAGTCTTATTTTCCAAGCTTAGTTTTCGACAGAATTTAGAATATTTCCCTGAAGGTCAAATTTTGCTACTGAATTTGTTTGGCGCTTCATATCTATTAAAAACGTTCAAGCATCTAAATGAGAACAAGATATCGATTACATATGCAAAAACGGAGCAACAAACGTTGACACAATAGTTTATTATTTAAAAGCCAGTTCTCCAGAACTGCAATTTGCAGTTAATAAGTGAGGAGATTTTCTTCTTTAATGAGTGTCTTCTTGACATGACTGTCGTTAAATTGCACACGGTTGTAAAATGTAATGTAATGTATTCTTGGTTCAGATACAGATATTTTTGGTTCAGATACTTGGTTCAGGGTTTTTTTCCCTTTCCTTTCCACCTCTTGCAATCCCAAGTTTACATATCTCACAGTTTGCTATGGCAATGTTGACGTCATCAACTTTATAATACCTCCACACCACAGACATACTCACGCTTTCTGCTTCAAGCTGCAAAAAATAGAATATATACAGTTGAAGTCAAAATTGAAATATTAGCCCCCCTGTTTATTTTTTAGCTCCCCCAATTTCTTTTTAACGGAGAGCTGATTTTTTTTCAACACATTTCTAAACATAATAGTTTTAGTAATTCATCTCTAATAACTGATTTCTTTTATGTTCGTCATGATGACAGTGAATAATATTTGGCTAGATATTTTTCAAGACACTTCTATACAGCTTCAAGTGACATTAACTGGGTTAATTAGGTTAACTAGGCAGGTTAGGGTAATTAGCCAAGTTACTGTATAATGATGGTTTGTTCTGTAGACTATCGAGAAAAAAAAAATAGCATAAAGGGGCTAATAATTTTGACCTTAAAATAGTCTTTAAAAAATTCAAAACTGCTTTTCTTCTAGCCGAAATAATACAAGTAAGACTTTCTCCAGAAGAACAAATATTATCAGACGTACTGTGAAAATACCCTTGCTCTGTTAAACATCATTTGGGAAATATTTGAAAAAGAAAAAATTTTAAAGGGGGGCTAATAATTCTGACTTCAACTTTGTATAATCGAGTCCTGATCGGGAGGTAATGTCTGATTCCGATCGAGTCTGAAACCACCGGTCGGACAACTCGAAAATAACGTGATTGGATCTGGACTACTTTGCAGAGCATGTGTCTTCTTAAGTTACAGCCCGTTAAGCTCTCTCGGCCAAAAAAACCCCAAACATTTAGAGTCTTTTATCGTAAGTTCTTGTCCACTAACAGTGTTTTACGTAATTATCAGGGTTGAATCCAATTTGGTTATCGTTATCACTGTAAATTAAACAGTAATCATTTATTTAAAGTGTACATTATGCAGGTTTTATGTCTGTATTACAGTAATGAGAAACTGGAAGCAACGTGTTTACAGTATGTGACTTGAAATAAGCTTAATTTACTTGCTAATCCAAAATAATATCTTGATTCTGTCTTTTGACCGTGGGATGAAATATGACCTGGAGATATCTTGAAAGTTTTTATAAGACAGCAACCATGTTCCCCACTCAACCAATCGAGGACCTCCAGCTTTATCTACTAGTGTTTAATACTCACCATAGATGCTGCTACAGTATAGGTTCATTTTGAGCTTGTTGGCTGGTGTTGTTTGTCACACTGATGGGACATAAAGGATCCTCACGCCTTTATCTGTGTTGCTATCTTAATAACCTTACCCTGTCTATTCTCTCAGCTCCAGCGAGCCTCATTACTTCCTACAGTGTACATCTGATGAGAAAAACCACTTAACCGTCATCACGGTGGAAACGCTGTCCTACAGTCGTCCTTATCTGGAGAACATCTATTATATATAAAGCGTTTCTTTGTGATGTAAACATTGCTTTTTAAGTTATATCAAAGTAAATTGCGTAATAAAAAGGAAGAAAATAAAAGGTCATTAAAGAAAACACAATTTCTGGAACGATCCGCCAAATCCTCAGTCATTGTGTATCTTCGTTTGTTTGGAGTTGCGGCTGGTTTTAATGGCATACTGCATCACTGTTTTGTGCGCTCTTGCCACAAGATCCATTAAGTTGTTTCTATTCATTTTAAAGTAGGCAAACAGACTGGCAGCAGCGCTGGCAGAGAAGCAGAATAACTGTTATCTGCAAGAAAGAAAAAAAAAAAACTGGCAAAGAGGCAGATACACAAAATCCGCAATGGTGTAGAAAGCTTTATAGGAAACTTTATGGAAGGTTGAGTTGGTCTCATGATAACTAACTACTGTAGCATGGCTGTACTACTTCAACAACAATATACTCACAGTATGACTTCTGTAAATATACATCACTCTTCAGAGAGATTAATCATGTCAACACAAAGTTTGATTATTGAAGGTATTATTGGTATTATTATTATATAAATAGGTATTTTTATTATAAGGTATTATTGCTCACATTGTATCTGTGTAGTTCGTTTGAAACCAAACTGATCAATAAGGCAGTCTCTTACTAGAGCATCTTTCTCCCATCAGTCGTGTGTTAGGTAACAAAGGTTCGTTGTAGGGCTGTGCAATTAATCGCAATCGCAAAAAAATCACGATTTAAGCACATGCAATTTCTAAATCGCAACAGCTGCAATTTTTGTTTTTATTTATTGTTTTGACTGGAATTGTGGTTAGTTAATCTTTATTTGTTCATGTTGTCTGTTTTTAAGACAATTTATTACAGTTTTGTTTATCAAGCAGTCAGTACTACTGTGTTTTTAACGACAGATTAGTTAATCTTAATTTATTTTATGTTGTCTGTTTTAAAGACAATTTTACTACAGTTTTATTTATTAAACTTTAACAGTTCACACTTAGCTGATGATTGATTATAAAGCTTGTTTGGCATGCTGTCCCGGGAGAGAGCCCTGAGCTCATAAGATCCTCGAGCCCAGGGCTCCCTCCCATTTGCCTGAGCCTGATACGGAAGAGGAGACGTGACTTTTGGGGACTGTTTCATATGGATTTATTAATCATTCTTATTGTTTAATGAACCCACACTGTCATAGATTATTAAAGACGCAAACCCCTCACTGCACGACAGCTGCGCCTTTAGTAAACCTTCTAATTCCTGCAGCACGAGGACTTTATGATTGTTTATGAGCGTCAGCAGTGGCTGATCTCTTCGGCGGAATATCTGACTGTGTGTCACTGCATATCAAACCACTAAAACCATATAATGATATAAAGAAATCTCCACTGAAATCTCAGAGAGTTCTTCTCTTACACTGCACAGCATCATCGATGACATAAGCGTGCTCAGGCCCGAATGCAATGTGATTGTGGGCCGTCGGGGGAGACGGAAGGGGGGACAAGCGTGCTTTGGCCTGGTTGAAGGGAACTGTACATAGTGTGACTACACCCTCAGTCAAAGTTTGTGTGTGTGTGTGGATTTTGCCGCATGCCCCTTTTTTCTTTTTTTTTGCTCCATTCTGCTCTGGACCTTTAGTTTTGTTATTCTTTTAAGAAATGTCAAACTGCATGTAGATCCACCTCTTGCCTTTGCCTTGTCTAAATATATATATAAATTAATAAAATAATTAAATATTATTTTGGGGACATTTATACTCACGCCCCCGGCTGATAGAACATGCCAAGTTTTGTCCCTGGAACATCAAATATAATCTCCCCAGCTCCGTGCAACGAGCCAAAATCACAAAAATGTGAAAATTCCATCCCTGAGAGTGAATATTAAAGATACTTATTTTATTTATTTTTATGTGTAACTATTTAAAGATTGCAAAATGGCATTACCGAATGCTTTAGAAATGATATGCGGCTTACTGAGTGTTTCAGCCAGCTTAGCGAACGTCTCTGCTCATTTTATCATCAGAGGTTTGCTTTGCTTCCATGCTAGTCTACCATGACAGGCCCGATACCTGCGTCTTTCTGCGCTTCACGGGAGACTTCAGGCTTCAGAGCTGCTGCGTGATATAAATACCCCGTTTGCAGCTTTACGAGAAGCCTGCCTCTACCTGTGTCTACAAGGCAGAAACAACTCTCTTTCGACGTCAAGCTCTTCACGGAACGCAGAGACATACACACAAATTGGTATTGGTGATTTATGAGGACTCGCTATTGGCGTTATGTATCTTATACATTTAAAAAATATGCCCCTACACCATCTCTAATCCCAATCGTGCCACATTTTGAATATCAAAAACCCTATTAAATATGATTTTTAAGAGTTTTGAATTACAAGGGCATAAGGCATGTCCTCATAAACCATCTTAATGTAATACCTACGTCATACCCATGTCATTGTACAAATTTCTGTCCTTGTAAACCACCAAAACTAGTACACACACACACACTCTCAGTCTCCCATGTATAGAATTTGCCTCTGGCTGATATGTAAGGCTCAGGTGTCAAACATACAACCCACAAAATTGTGTAATCATGCCTGAGGGATGAGTTGAATTGCATTTAAAATATAAATAATTACTGTAAATTAATAAAACATTATTTTGAAATGTAAAGGTAGTTTATTTGTTATTATATTTTATTTGAGATGCAATTGACTTCTGAAAGAGAGTGTGTGATATAATGTAATATCTACAATGCTCTAAAATGTTAAATAATAATGTAGTAACGGTATATAATAATGAAAGTTATAATACTTACTTTTATCTTAAGACTATTAGATGCTACAAATAATATGGAGACAAGAATGCCTTGAGAACGTTGTTGTTTTTATGTGTATGTGATATAGTTGAGCATCTATAGCATCACATGAGAGTTTAGATATTTGTGTTTTATTAGCATTAATGTAAATAAATGGATGTCATCTAACAGTTCACAAAACAACCTAGTATTTTAGGTATAATGCTAGCTCTGTTTGCTCTGTCATCATAAAATGGTTTCAAACAAACCCTGAGGAGGAGCGGAGTTTATCTATTTTAAACGAATGAATTTTGAATGAATCAGTCATTTTGAATAAATCATTTGAATTAATGCGTCAGCAAGTAATTCTCTGCCACCTGCTGGTGATTTTAGGGTTACATTTATTAGCTATACTAGTATGGTACGATTCACAATAGACTTTCTTAAAAACTTTTCTTTTCTTTTTTTTCAGGTCATGCCATCCTGCTCTCGCTGAATCTGTTCCTCGGCTACCAATGAGAGGAATTGTCTGGACGGTTTCCACCGATCTCGTTGCTGCCATTTCATGTATCTTTTTCCTGAGGTGGCATAGAAAAATGTTTAGCTGTGTGACGCAACAACGCAGCACTGTTTCTGACTATTTAAATATAGTAGGTTTGAGACACTGATAGTGACGATTTTTCTCGGACCAATTAGTTTGGTCATATGAACAATAAATTTCATCAAAGTCCCAAAACTATCATACTACATCCAATCTAGTCTATTTTAGTTTTGATTCAACTTTTTTTGATCCCCTTTACAGGGTTCATAAGGTCATGAAAAACCTGGAAAAGTCATGGAATTTTGACATGGCATGGAAAGTTTTGGAAAAACTGAAAAACCCACAAAGTTTTGGAAAAATCATGGAAATTAGTTAAACAAATATCTGTATACTTAAATATAGGTTACTTGTCTTTACTTCTTTTCTGTCCATGGCAAAAAAATGCTCTCACGTTATTACTGCTGTGTGAACATTATCTAAATAAAGTTTACATAGATATAAAGATTCATTTAAAATAATAGATTGTTGCATGTTATATGATACGCTGTAATAACTTATAACTTATAATTTACCACGTATACCTAGACATTACATGAAACGTTAGGTCATGAAAATTTACTTAAGAATCGTGGAAAAGTCATGAAAAAAGTCTTGAATTTTAGTAGTAAAAATGTGTATGAACCCTGCGTTTAAATGTTGACTGCTACAAAAATATATGGTTATATTTATTAAAACAAGAGTGTGGTCAACTAGCATCCTTAGGAACAGAAAGTCAGCATTTTTTTCCACCTAAAAAAATCTACTGAGGTTTATTCACTTTTGAACCGTGATCTAAGGTTATTTTGTCAGATTAGTTCTAGTTTGGGTTCATTCTAATGTATGTACTGTACACAAATATCTATCTATGTAAAGCATCCTATTGAAAGTATTCATCAAAAGAGACATCTGTAAGAGGTGTTCTCATTTATGCAGAGCACTTTATAATGTATATAGATATATGCACCCAACACGGTCTGAGCTGGGATCGAACCGGGGATTCTTTGTATGGGAGTCGGTTGCTCTAACAAGGAGGCTAAAGACCATGGCCTCTAGCCTCTGTCACTAGAGCACCTTTAGAGGTCAGAGGAGTGAGGTTTACCTGCATAGCACTTCGCCAGCTGGCCTCTGTTACATTCACCCCCTAAACCTCACTCCCATCCTGGAGGAGCCCCCATGTGCACACCACCGATCCTACTGCACCCAACCCGGTCTGAGCTGGGATCGAACCAGGGACTCTTTGTTTGGCTGTCGGTTGCTCTAACAAGGAGGCTAAAGACCATGGCCTGTAGCGTCTGTCACCAGAGCACCTTTAGAGGTCGGAGTGAGGTTTACCTGCATAGCACTTCGCCAGCTGGCCTTTGTTACATTCACCCCCCTAAACCTCACTCCCATCCCGGACGAGCCCCCATGTGCACACCACCGATCCTACTGCGCCCAACCCGGTCTGAGCTGGGATCGAACTAGGGATTCTTTGTTTGGCTGTCGGTTGCTTTAACAAGGAGGCTAAAGACCATGGCCTGTAGCGTCTGTCACTAGAGTACCTTTAAAGGTCAGAGAAGTGAGGTTTACCTGCATAGCACTTTGCTAGCTATCGTCTGTTACAAATACATTGTGAGCAATCTGAGGTATAACAAATATGATCTTCACAACGGGACATTGTCTCTAATATGGCCCTCAACCTCATTTGAGTTTGATGTAAGGGCACAAAAGTCCCAAAAATGCTGTGGCAGGAACTCTGTTATCTCCTCACAAAGCCTAATGCTGAGAGAAGGCCTCCTCTGGAGCTGCCAGAGCCGGTTCCAGTGTTGCCATAAGAAATATGCAAACAGAGCTTCTAAAACAAGCACAATATTACTGTATTATTTATGATCAATTTGGTCGATTATCAACTTTGTATTTTTCCCAGAGATGGGTTGTGGCTGGAAGGGCATCCGCTGCGTAAAACAAATGCTGGATAAGTTGGCAGATCATTCCGCTGTGGCGACCCCGGATTAATAAAGGGACTATGCCGACAAGAAAATGAATGAATGAACTTTGTATTATCAAAAAATGAGTCCACATCATGTTAAGCTGCAAGAACTTTGAATTTAGGATACAGAATAGGACTGTACAAGGCAAGGCAAGTTTATTTATATAGCACATTTCATACACAGTGGCAATTCAAAGTGCTTTACATAAACAGAAATAAAATTGAAGTATAAGAAAATTAAAACAAATAATAAAAAAACAGATAAAAACAGATTAAAATGTGTGAAAACAAGTTATAAAAGAATGAAAACAATGAAGAGATGGAAATTACTGTAGCTACGTTTCCATCCAGCTATTTTTATTCGCATTTTGCATATGCGCATAAAAAAAAAAACGGTTGATGGAAACGCCATGATGTGCAATCATTTTGAAAATGCACATAAAAAATGTATGCGCATAACTGAGTAGGATAAACTTTTTATTCGATAAGAAAAGATGCACATAAATTGTGATGGAAACAATTTTACCGCATAAATTCCAGTATGCGCATTAAATAAAGGTCATGTGATTTTGTTATAAGAGATCATTTGATGATAAAAATTTTTGTAAACGGACAAACCAGCAGGCTGAGCACATCGTAAAACATCTGAAATGTTGTTTTGGTCATTCTAAAATGCCTTACAGTTTCAGTAGTTGTGTTATTATACACAACTGACACCTTCAAACGCCACCACTGCGTGTCAGGATTGCCATCTGAGGCACAAGTCATTTATTAAATGAAGAAAAGATTCACACAGCTTCTCCTAGTGCAGCAAATTACATTTTTACTGTTTATATTTGGCGGCAGTTAATCAGGAAGTGACGATTTTGTCCGCTTTGACTCATTGGATGGAAACGCTGCTGTATTCGCACGTCTTTTATGCGATAATCCAGTTTTGCGCATAAAGTTCATTCGCATTTTTGGATGGAAACATAGCTAATGAGAAACTAATGAGCACAAAAAGAGAGCTGCCTTAAACTTACAAATATTTGTAATAAATTAAAACTAAAAATAGTCTCTAATGTTTAATAACACATAACAGATGTGTTAAAATGGTAACAATAAAAGCACCTCATCATTACCGCTACATTATTCTGCCATCGCTGGGTGCCACACCAAGTTTCATTCCTGCCATGGCAACATAATAGCTTCTCATTTAAAACATTCAGTCGTTGCTGTTATTTTTATAGTCATCTGATGTACTGTGTCAGCATATCGGAAGTTGAAAAAGCAGAGTAGCAAAGTATTAAAGTGGGCAGGGCGGAATAAGGTCAATAGGGACTGTGACCGAAGTTGGCACTAAACGAGTGTCCGAATATAAAACCAACTTTGTCTCAATGTTGACACATTCGATCTGTAGCCTACATCAGAAAACAAATTGTGAATTTATAGACGAGACATTGAAAAAAATAAGTGCAGACTTGGCAACTCTGGCCCTACTCTGTAGCCTGCAACGTGTATCAGCGTGTAGACTCACACTACCGCTTCCACTTACCTTGCTTAATAAACTTGTCGCAGAGGACATGCCTGAAAAAAATAACAGCAACAACACAAATGCTCTGAATTTGTTTCTCTTATTGTTATTCATTCTCTCTCTCTTCAGCCCATTGTTGTTTAGCACAGTGTTTGCGCGTAGGAACAGCAGTGTGGGTGTCTCCACGAGGGCCGGCGAGTTGTGAGAGCTCTCTTTGCATCTTAATGTCCTTGCTTTCAATAAATGACCGGAGAGGAGAGAGCGGCACAGCGGTGCGACTGAAACAAAAAAGCAGCATTTTGTGTTGTGCCGGAGCTTGTCCTCGTTCCAGCTGTGTTGTGGAGAATCACAGCTCACTGGCTCCCCCTGCTGAACGGAGAGAGAGGTGCAGGTGGACACAGCAGTTTGTTTTAAGGTAAATAAAGCATCTCTCATGTTTGCGTTGTTTTACTTTTCATCATATATGCTGTCCATGATCTAAATTGTATAATGTGAGGTAGAGATAATATACAGATATAAATGGATGTGGTAAAAATAAACAGGCAAAATGTCATTGAAAATGTTGCAGGACAAAAAGAAAGAGGGCACAAAAAACACTTATGAGCAATTTCATGCAAATATCAGCCTTGCCATGAAAATAATAGTCTTCACCAGAATAACGAAACCCTTTCTAGTGTTTTTTGTGTAGGCTTGTATTTTACAATACTTAAAAATACTCAAATTTAATTATATTTGATTTACCAAAGTCACACAAGTGCCGATTTCACATCTGTTACATCCATGAAGCAAAAATATAAAAATCTATATTTTTAGTTCTGTAGTGAACCAGCGACGTTGTTGGTATATTTAGCGACTTTTCAGACCCATTAGCGACAATTTTTCAAAAAGCGACTAGCAACAAATCTAGCAACTTTTTTGGTGTCACTAGAGATTTTTATAGACTATCATGTGCATACCTGTCAACCCTCACGTTTTTCCTGGGATTCTCCCGTAAAGGTGTTTTCTTGTATTTTCAGTCTTTCTCTGAAGGGTGACAATAAACATAAAAGAGTCGATCCTCCCTATACGCAACCCATACCGCCGAAACACCAGGGGGCGCCCCTTGCTCTTAAATGTGAGTCAGTTCTGTGCTTTCAGTTTTTTTGACATGAAACACTTTGAAATAAATATAAAAACGGCGCGATTTCCTTTCCTTTTCATCACATGTGCCGTCGCTCCTCCTATGCAATTCTCAAAACAGTCATAAAGTGGTGTGTGACTGTCAGCAGACGCGCTCCATAGTGATAAACAGACGCTGTTTCCCAAACGGATTCTGTACATGCGATTTAAAGCGGAGCGAAAGTCTGTGTTTTGGGCGCGTATTTGAATACAGACATATACACATAATTAATAATAATAACATCTAAAGATGTCGATCTTAGTGGGTTTTTTTTCCCAAATAAAACAAATTTTTTCCTTAATGAGCATAAAAATTAGGAAAGCAATGCTTTGATTATAACGTTAGATGTGTGCTTTTTTAAAGTGACACCACTGTTATTTAATGTAATCAACGAAAAAATCCAAATAAATGAGATTAATTCGTTGCTCTTATGGTAAATTTATACAGTGAAGATTAATGAGATTTGATAACTAATCAAACACTATTTGTTTATAATAACTATTAATTGTAATAAACTGAAAGGTTTTGCTAATGTATTAGCTGCTAATGTATACTATTTATTATTTATTTTTTAAAATAATAATAATAAGAAAACATATTACTGACTGTTTAACTGTTTCTTTACAAAGAAACTGGTCCAGAAGAACATTTTTTGCAATTTGGGGTGGGTATATCCCTTATTTTCACATGCCAATGTTGACAGGTATGTGTACCATTCCAACAGGTGGCCCAGCCCTTGTACAGCAGTCTCTCCCGCCTGCAGCCTGAGAACATATCACCCCTCTGCATACCGACGGCAAATCATTTAGCACCGCGAATATGAGGTATTTCCCTTGTACAGTCAAACAGATCTGTTTCTCCTTTGTTTTAAAATTAACTATTTTATTTGACCGTTTATTCTTTTCTTGTTCACAATCAGAGATATTTTATTACGTCTGAGAGATTACTGCAAATTCGCTACACATCTATACTGATATACTGTATTCAAACAGCAATAAATGAAGTTAAATTAACATGTTGTTAATAAATTTAGTTTAGTTAAAGTTGCAGAAGTTGATCTGCCACAATGCTAACCTGTTAGCATAAATCTGTGAAACACAGGCTGCGTCCAAAACCGCCTACTTAGTAGGTACTGCATTTGAATTTAAACGTACTGCTCGGCCGTTAAAAAAAGTATGTTCTATACAGTATAAATGTATACATTTATCCAGTCTCTCTCCTGCTGTCCAAAGCCACGGCTCCTGAAAACACGAGCACGCACACCTTAAAGATGACCGCAGAACCCTCTCTCATGCGTTGAGCTAAAGCTAAAAGCCGGCGGCATGCTGGAATTACACTGATTACTAAGCCATACCTACACGCTATTTCTGACCGAATATTCCGAGTAGCGGTAAACAATATAGGGAGCGTGCCACAGGTCGTTACTGTTCAGAAATGAACCAATGTGAATATAAAACCAACTTCAGCTCAGTAAAGCAGGCTAAGCGTAACAGCGCTATTTACTGATGTTTTGTTGTTAAACTAAATAAAATCGACATTATCGTTGCTGTAAAAGGACCTTATGAAACTGAAAATAGTCACATCAATCTATCGCCGGGAAATTTCAGTGGCTGAACAACACTCCTGTGCATATAACCCTTTCAAGACAACACAATCTACATCAGCTTTGGGGGACTGAAATAGTTTTAAAACACATGACCTAACAGAAATACTTCAGCCATGGTGTTGTTCTTCCTCCAGCGTGCAAAAGTAACTCCGAAATTGATTCGGGATTTTAAAAAGTTTTGATTCAGCATGTTTTTACCGCTGCTTTTGTTCAGCAGGGTAATGAGAATGATGGGCAGAATATTTACAGCACAAGACTATTCTTGGTTTAATTTTGGAGACACCACTTGGAGATCGTCCTCTATGTTCAGTCATGCCTTTATTTTTAATGTACTTAAGTGCCGTTAAGGTTAAAAGTTTAACCGTCAAATCAATCGGCTTCAACTAACACTACTGCTGTGTCATTAATCCTCAACAAACCGTTTTGTATGCACAAATGCAAAATGCTTATGGTGGATTGAAACATACCTTTTTATTGATGTTTGTTTATGTTTGTGTGCGTATAAGTGTGTGTGTGTGTGTGTGTGTCCACAAATGTGTAGGTGTGTGTGTGTGTGTGCGTGCAGAGAAGTACCAGCAGCTGGAGGAGCGCAGGAACCAGGAGCTTGCCCAGATGATGGAAGCACAGGAGCAGAGGAACGCCCAGAACATGGAAATCCTGAGACAGCAGGCCATCAACTGCAGACCCAGACCGGTAGCTCCATCCTGCTGCTCAAGCCATGGAATTTTGACGAGGTGTTTTCCAGGCCTTGAAAAGTTTTGGAAAAAAAAAACATTAATTCATTCATTCGTTCTCTTTCGACTTCAGAGGTCATCACAGCGGAATGAACCGCCAACCAGTCCAGCGTATGTTTTATGCAGCGGATGCCCTTCCAGCTGCAACCCAGAACTGGGAAACATCCATACACTTTCGCATTCACACACACACTCATACACTACAGCCAGTTTAGTTTATACAATTCACCTTTATTGTAGGGGGAAACTGCAGCACTCAGTGGTCTCTGTTGTTAATGCTGCTACCTAATATTAATTTCGCAATTTGATGTCATCATTTGACAGTCAAAAATAAATGGAAACGAACAAAAAAAGTAAAAAAAAATGAAACAAACATTGCTGTAATTGGGGTGATTATGCGTTTGCACGGCTATATGCCGCTCCAACCTTAAGTTTCATCTGTAATGAGTCCTAAAACAAGTGTCGTGAGAGATCGTGTTCATATCCGTCTCCAATGCGTTTTGGAGGACATTTACACCTGTGCTTTTCACCTATAGAAAGTGACCAGCTGTAAATAGACCCATAAGACATATTTTGTGCACACAATGATTCTCGTCACACATTATTGGTCCTCTTTGATGGTGGATATACACTCACCGGCCACTTTATTAGGTACACCTTACTAGTACCGGGTTGGACCCCCTTTTGCCTTCAGAACTGCCGCAATGCTTCGTAGTGTAGCATAGATTCCAGAAGGTACTGGAAATATTCCTCAGAGATTTTGGTCCATGTTGACATGATAGCATCACGCAGTAGCAGCAGATTTTTCGGCTGCACATCCATGATGCGAATCTCCCGTTCCACCACATCCCAAATGTGCTCTATTAGATTGAGCTCTGGTGACTGTGGAGGCTATTTGAGTACAATTAACTCATTACTTTAGGTTCTTTCCGTGTGAGGGAGTTCAGACTAGTCTAATGTATATGCTCTAATATAATATAATAAAGCTTCCTATAGACAATATTAATTTAAACTAGATGATATCGTTTGAGGACAAACTTTATGGTGGCTTGAAAAGGCCTGTTTTAAGTAGTTTATTTAGTTTGAAAAAGTATCAAGTTGGTTAAAATAATGTTTAAGATCGCTGCAGTCAACAATGTAACCACTTTATAGACTGAAGCAAGCCAGTAAAAAGCTTTAAAGTTTATCCCTGTGTTTATGTTTCTAGCATGAATTAGCATGATTCTAGCATGAATTAGCATGTTACTAACATGAATTAGCATGTTACTAGCATGATTCTAGCATGAATTAGCATGATTCTAGCATGAATTAGCATGATCTTAGATGAATTAGTATGATTCTAGCATGAATTAGCATGATTCTAGCATGATTTTAGCATGAATTAGCATGATTCTAGCATGTTACTAGCATGATTCTAGCATGTTACTAGCATGAATTACCGTGTTACTAGCATGAATTAACATGTTAGTAGCATGATTCTAGCATGAATTAGCATGATTCTAGCATGTACTAGCATGATTCTAGCATGTTACTAGTATGATTCTAGCATGAATAAGCATGATCTTATCATGATTCTATCATGAATTAGCACGTTACTAGCATAATTAGCATGTTACTAGCGTGAATTAGTATGATTCTAGCATGAATTAGCATGACTCTAGCATGATTTTAGCATGATTCTAGCATGAATTAGCATGTTACTAGCATGAATTAGCATGATTCTAGCATGAATTAGCATGATTCTAGCATGTATTAGCATGATTCTAGCATGTTACTAGTATGATTCTAGCCTGAATTAGCATGTTACTAGCATGAATTAGCATGATTAAACTGATGTCATTCCTTCATTTTCTTTTCGGCTTAGTCCCTTTATTAATCCGGGGTCGCCACAGTGGAATGAACCGCAACTTATCCAGCATTTGTTTTACGCAGCGGATGCCCTTCCAGCTGCAACCCATCTCTGGGAAACATCCATACACACTCATTCACACACATACACTACGAACAATTTAGCTTACCCAGTTCACCTGTACCGCATGTCTTTGGACTTGTGGGGGAAACCGGAGCACCCGGAGGAAACCCACGCGAACACAGAGAAAACATGCAAACTCCACACAGAAATGCCAACTGACCCAGCCGAGGCTTGAACCAGTGACCTTCTTGCTGTGAGGCGACAGCACTACCTACTGCGCCACCATGTCACCATTAAACTGACGTTTACTTTGTTAGTGCTGATTCTACGCTTCCGGGTTTCTTCCCATCGCATCCTTGCTTTTCATAGAAGCATGGAAAATTGCAAAGGCTGGATAAGTTGGCGGTTCATTCCGCTGTGGTGACCTCAGATTGATAAAGGGACTAAACTGAAAAAAATTTAAAAGGAATGGCTTTTCTCTACATACGTGCGTACTATGGAATAACCACCATGTGTTACATAAAAACAAAAGTATATCTTCAAAAAGATTGGTTTGATAACAGTTATATTTGTTTCGGATTGTCTAAATAGTGGTGATACTTATACTTGTCAGGAAATTCTTCTTCAGGGACTGTTTTTTCGCATAATGATTATAATTTGATTGTGAAAGCTGGCTCTAAAAGCTGTCTTAAAGCAAATCCCAAAACCTGTACTTGGAGGTCTCATTATCTTAGATAAAAAGTGTAATAACTCCCCTGTAAATGTCTTCTTCAAGAGAGCAGTTGCTTCCCAAAAGCAATTTTGAAATTGAACTAATGTTTTTCTTTATTTTATAGATGATATTTGGTCAACAAGTCATACGTTTTTACTCTCAAATAAGGTAAAAGAAAATTAAATTCAAAATATCACACAGGTAATGTCCCTGCAATAGCATGTTTATTAATAGATTTTAAAAAGACGTTTCACCACGGTGTTCTCTTTGTAACACTGAGCCTGAAAGTAAAATGTACTTGTAAATTTTCTTATGATTTTTGGTTTCAGGGTTGATTTTTTATTAATTTTACTAAATAATTTACTTCCATGAACAAATGATTCTTTGTAAAATTGGCTATATACACTCTGTAATGCTTTGAAGTTGATCATTTTTCCTGGGAAACTCCACATACACAAGGCAAAAGTAATGTCTATTACTCTCTCCTTTATTTCTGTAAATATTTTACCTCAATGACAAGAAACAAGAAGTCTATTAAAACATCTCTATTAAGGAAAAAATATTCTGTTATTTGAATATATATATATATACACACACACACACACAGACATACATACAATTATTCATACATAGCTATACATATACATACACACACATTTATATATTTATTTATTATATTTGTATTCATTTTATGTATGTTATGGATCACTGGCTAAGTTTTGTAGGACTGCTGCATATGTTATTGTATAATTCTTTACGCTTGTCAGTTTAATGCTTCAATTAAATAAATAAAAAAGTCCCGCTTTCGTTTTTTTAAAATGGCGGCCGCGTGCGTCTCTGCAGCTGCTTGAGTGGGCGGGGCTTCGGAATGCGTTCTAATTTGGAACGTTTGACGTGTGTAAGCGACTGGCCGGTTTTGCGATTGCCACAATTGTTTTGCACTGCTGTGATGAACCACGAACGAGAAGATATGGCGAGAAACAACGAACTACAAATGAATTTCTGCCAGAATCAAGGTAAAAC
>CAIGQQ010029614.1:440238-450902 GCA_903798035.1 Danio albolineatus
GATTGTAAAATACTGTTGTTTTTCCCCAACAGAGGTGCTAGTGTGGAGAGTAAATCTGAACTGCAACGTGTGCTGGAGCAAAGGAAGAGAGAGCAGATGATAAAGCAGAAAAAGCAGGAGGAGGAGGCCAGGAGGAAGATCTCTCCACTGGAACAGGAGCTTCTCAAGAGACAGCAGAAACTAGAGGAGGTAAAACCCACACAACCATGACATACAGACCAGATCAAAACTAAACCCGCTTTTTATGGACAGATGAAGTCTAAAGCCTCGGTCAGATCACACGATTTTTATTGTCGGTTACGAAAGTCACTATGTCAGATTATACGATTTGTTCTTGATAAAATCTTGACTCGTCGTAGGTTACAGATGTGCCAGACTACACGATCCTCCAGGATCAGTCATCCCGTGACGTCTACGACCAACATTATTTCCAAAAGCAGTGTTGCTATCATAAAAAAATTATCGCAATTAAATTTTTTTTAATCTTATTTCAATTTCAATAAACACTGTTGCTGGCTGACAACTAATAACAACATTAAAGGCATTCGTTATGACATTCACAGGATCAAACTTTTATGTTATCTTTTTAATATTTATATATTTGTTTGAAATCTAAATGTATATTTTCCTGCCAATGTTGCTATTAAACACTTTCTTGCCTGAACATGAAGTGAAAGCACATCAGCAGCTGTGAAGCACTGAAGCATTCATTAAATCCTTATTTTACATGGAGCAGAACAATTCATCACTGCACAGTTGGACGGGTAAAAAAAAAAACAAATTCGTATATGTTTCTTAGAAAAAATATCTTTTTTGAAACAAATTTCGTCATAATTTGATTAAATGGGACTCACAGGACTAATTCCACTCAGCCAATCACTGCACACAAGAAAAAAAAACACATTTAAAGTAACAAGTGCAGTTTGAAGGAAAATAGTACAGTATAAGTACCAATACAACACTGAAAATGTACTCCGGTAAAAAAAATACACATTCCTCAGAAAGACTACCCACTTAAAGTAATTTGAGTATTTGTAATTCGTTACTTTACGCTACTGAGTATATCTCTGTTCTTCTGTGGTTTTGTAGTTGGAGAAGGAGCAGGAAAAGCTTGAGGAAGAAAACTGCAATGCTCCGGAGTTTATCAAAGTGAAGGAGAACCTGAGACGAACGTCGTTTACAAGTTCTGGAGAGAAGGAGGTGTAGACACAGACTGGATACATACGTGTGTGTGTTTGTGCACAGCCAGTAACATAGAGACCTGCTGCAGCTCCTAAACAACATCAACACGACTGCGCTTCTCGGTTTCCAGTCTCACACCAACCATATCTTCACCTCCGGCGGGTTCAGAGATGCCAGAGATAAGGATGAAAAACCCGAAGAGCCCCTGCAACACCTGGATGAGAAGCTTGAAGGGGTTTTTGGGAGACTGTATTGTTCTGGGATGGACCAGTTGGATGACAGATGAACTGTCCAGGGATGCGTTTCCAAAAACAGATGTAACTAGCGGCTGATCTTCTATAGTATGTTGGGTCATTTGGGAAATGAACGATGTAGTGACGAGTGTTTCCCAAAACTGTAGTTGCTCTGTCGCAGATCTGTCATTTGAACCACGTTAGTTATAACGTAAAATGGCCTAATTATGCTCTAAATGGGCTGGAGTAACAACTTTTTTAACAACATTTTTTAATTAAATCCAATATTAGTTTTAGTGCTGGGCAAAGATTAATCGCTTGCAAAATAAAAGTTCGTTTTGACTTAACGCACTGTGTGTATTTCCTATGTAAATAGAAAATATATAGAAAATATATATGTATATGATACAAATTATGTATACACATATAAATAACTTCGTAACAAAATCATTTTGAATAGTTTTGTTTATATATATACGTCAAAAAAAAAACGTTTATTTTGGACGCGTAATCATTATTTGTTTTTGCCCAGCACTAATTAGTTTAGATAAAATCATACATTTATTAATGTAAACGACACATTTTAATGTAAAAGCCTATATTTATTTTACAAACATTATGGAGAATGTTCCGTATTCTATTCCAAAACATAAAACCACTTACAATAGCTTGAACGTACGCTATTATGTGTCTCATATAGCCTATAAATCAGATATACTAGCCTGATCCCATGAGCTAATTGTATGTATTTGTACGAGTTCAGTCATACGAAAATGGACAACTTTAAAAGGAGGCACGGCACCAAACCCCACCCGTAAACCCAACCGTCACTGGGGGATAATAAAATTTTACAAAATTTTACGAAATTAATACGAGTTAGCCACTAAATCAAATCGTAATGACTTGCCGTAAGATAGCGTTGGGATATATACGGTCAAATAACGTCATTGGGGGATGAGCAGATCGTACTGAACTGGATGAATGAGATCGTATAATTTCAAACAAATTAGCCACTAAATCAAAAGGTTATGAATTGCTGTGATATATATATTGTTGGTATATACGGCCAAATAATGATGTAAATTCTACGTTTAGCCTATTAAATCTGATATTTTTGGATTTTCAGAAGTTTTGGAGATGTAACAGATTTTCGGTTGTAAATCATAAGCCATGGCTGCGTCAAAATGGCATAAATGATTTTGAAGTGCACTTTGAAGGGAGCGCAATTGTCAATCTAAAGTTTGCTAACACTCAACTGCATAAAAATTACTTTAAGAAAGCAAATTGCACGTGAGATAGATAACTTTAAGTTTTTTGTCATTTAAAGTCAGCCTAATCTCACGAGCTAATTTGTACAAATTTATGACGAGTTCAGTCGTATGAAAATGTACGATTTAAAAAAGGAGGCGTGGCACCAAACCACACCCCTAAACCCAACCGTCATTGCGGGATGAGCAAATTGTACTGAATTGTTTGAACAAGATCGTATGAATTTATACAAATTAGCCACTAAATCAAAAAGTTACAAATTGCTCTGAGATAGCGTTGGGATAAACGGTCAAATAACAATGAAAATACTACTTTTAACCTTTTCATTTGTTGCTGTAATTACATTTAGGTTCAGAAATTCTATATTTTTTTAGATTTTCAGAAGCTTTGGAGATGTAACAGATTTTCGGTTGTAAATCATGAGCCATGTCTGCGTCAAAATGGCATAAATGATTTTGAAGTGCACTACGAAGGGTTTATCTCAAGTTTCCTATAACTGAAATGCAAAACAATAACTTTGAAAGCAAATTAGGCGACACGTGAGAGAGATGACTTTAAGATTTGTTGTGTTTTTTTTGTCATTTAAAGTGGATGTTGGAACGTTGGAAAGGAATAGGGAGTAGGGGGATAACTCGGATTAGAACACAACCAAGAAATAATGCTATAGGTAAGTAACTAGTTACAACCACACAAGTTTGTGACGCATTTCGCAAATGTTTGTTGGAATGACGGATTCGGGAAACGACAAACTATAATTTTGACGGCAATTTAGATTTTTTGATGACAATAAAAATACAATTGTGAACTTGCGACACAATGGTTTTTGGAAACCCATCCCAGGCTGCTTATTGGTGTGTGTGTGTACATGAATGGATCAGGAAATGTAACTATTTTACGATTTGTCAGTTTAGTGGCTTATTCGTATGAATTCGTATGAGTTCATTCGTATGAAAATGTACGAAAACCCCACCCCTAAACCCACCCGTCATTGGGGGATGAGCAGATCCTACTAAACTGTACGAATGATATTAGCCACTAAATCAAAAAGTTACAAATCACCGTGAGATAGCGTTGGATGGACAGATATGTTCTGGTTCTGTTACACTGGACGAAACGTTGTAAACAGGGAGTCGATAAACAGTCTATTGCTCTCTAACCGATAAGAGGAACATTTATAAGGCGACAATTAGACAAACGCATCAGTATTATAGACGAGTTCGTGATTATCGCTTAACCAAGCCGCCAAATATTTGTCCATTTGCCTAATTTTAATCGTCTCGTATACTTAACAATCAGCACTTGTCACTTTTAAATAAAAATATGACACCTAATAATTATTTTCAGCCTTCTTCGCCATTGATTTGAAGCAGAATTATGCGATTTTGCAAGAAAAACTATTAAAGTTTTGACTAATTCTGATTGCTAAAATGAGGACACAGCGTTGTGCCGCGGTCACACTAGAGTATCTAAAATTCGTCTCTCATTCTGTGAGAAGGGGCGGGATTAAACAAGATGGTTAGACATTTAAAAAAGAGAGGCATTGGTCCATATTTTAAGTTTCTATCCAGCAAGGTCATGTTTTGATCTTCAATTGGTGTCATGAAATCACGTGAAGCGATGTCGCAGTCACCAAGCTTTAATTTTCGAAAGCAGCGACTTGCGAAACTTGTTGCACGAGCTTGTGTTTGCGGTCTGTCGTATTCGCACGCAGAATAATAATAATAATAATTCCTCACATTTATATAGCGCTTTTCTAGACACTCAAAGCGCTTTACACACACACCAGCTGATTGGTGGAGAGGAGACAGTGTGATGAATATGATGATATGGGGATGTTAGGAGGCCATGATGGACAGAGGCCAGTGGGCAGATCTGGCCAGGGTGCCGGGGTTAAACCCCTACTCTTTTTCGAAGAACATCCTGGGATTTTTAATGACCACAGAGAGTCAGGACCTCGGTTTAACATCTCATCCGAAAGACGGTGCTCACTGAGCAGTATAGAGTCCCCTTCACTATACTGGGGCATTAGGACCCACACAGACCGCAGGTTGAGCTCCCCCTGCTGGCCTCACTAACACCACTTCCGGCAGCAACCTAGCTTTCCCATGTGGTCTCCCATCCTGACCAGGCGCAGCTCTGCTTAGCTTCAGCGTGTGACCATGTGAGAGTTGCAGAGAGCTAGCTGTCGGCTGGAATGGAAGTCTATGGGGCGTAAAGTGCAGTGTGACCGCGGCTTTAGCTACATGTGTGATACAATGTGATTTGAGACGTCGGAGATGTAAAGCAGTGCAAACATAGGGAAGCTGTGTGGTTCGTGCTTATTTCAGTGCCTTTGTTTAAGCAATGCAACAAGAAGGGCTGCCTGACTGTTATTGTGTGTTCATAGGTGTTCGTTGTTTGTGAAATGTTCCCTAATGTGGCTGTGAATCAGTTGTTGTTGTTGTTTTGCTACTGATTTGCTGCTTGTAATTCTGATATTTTTATTAACGATTGAAAAAAGCACTAAGGGTATTTCAGTACTCAGGGCGTACTCGCACTATGTACAGTTGCCTTGAACCGGGCCGAAGCACGCTTGTCCCCTTCTCGTCTCCCGTGATGGCCCGTACTCGCATTACATTCAGGCCTGAGCACGCTTACGTCATCAATGATGCGCTGTTCAGTGTAAGATAAGCACTCTCGGAGATTTCAGTGGACATTTCTTTATATCATTATATGGTTTTAGTGGTTTAATATGCAGTGACACACAGTCAAATATTCCGCTGAACAGATCAGCCACTGCTGACGCTCATAAACAATCATAAAGTCCTCGTGCTGCAGAAATTAGGAGGTTTGCTGAAGGCGCAGCTGTCGTGTAGTGAGGGGTTTGCATCTTTAATAATCTACCACAGTTAAACAGTAAGAATGATTAATAAATCCATATGAAACAGTCCCCAAAAGTCACGTCTCCTCTTCGGTTTCTGGCTCAGGCGCGCTTTGCACTCACACTACAAGCGTACCGCACCAAAGCCCAAGTGAACCACGCTCAGGCACACCTCTTCCAACCGGACCAGGGCCGGCCAACTGTACCGTGCCTGAGCCCGATTCAGAGCACTCACACTTCTCAAAAGGTCCGGGAAACGGGCCTGAGCACGGTTCAGATAGCATTGTGTGAGTACGCCCTCATTTGATAACTGAAAAATGTGTTAAAAGTGCTCTTTTCACTTTTATTTATACTTAACAGAAAGAAACACATGAGCATCACAGGGTAAAATCACACATTCAATTCGAAACGTCATGAAAGCAAAATTATTATCTATAATTATTTACAGTGCGATTCAAATTTCACAGCGTTTGCTATATATTTTGCTTTCTTCTGGAGAGTTTCTTGGTAACACTCTCCAATAAGGCTCATTAGTTAATGCATTTACTATCATGAACTAATCATGAACAACACTTGTACGGCAATTATTAATCATAATTGAACATTTACTAATGCATCATTAACATCCAACTCCATGTTAGTTAACATTAGGTAATACACCGTGAGTTACATGAACTAACTTTGGATTCGTTCATTCATTTCGGCTTAGTCCCTTTATTAATCTGAGGTCGCCACAGTGGAATGAACCGCCAACTTATGCAGCATATGTTCTACGCAGCGGATACCATTCCAGCCGCAACATCCATACACACTCATTCACACACATACACTACGGACAATTTAGCTTACCCAATTCACCTGTACCACATGTCTTTGTACTTGTGGGGGAAACCGGAGCACCCGGAGGAAACGCACGCGAACGCGGGGAGAACATGCAAACTCCACACAGAAATGCCAACCGACCCAGCCGGGGCTCAAATCAGCGACCTTCTTGCTATGAGGTGATCGTGCTAACCACTACGCCTCCGTGGCGCCCACATTGAATGACTGTATTTTCATTAACTAACATGAACAAATACTGTAGTAAATGTATTGTTCATTGTTTATTCATGTCAGTAAATGCATTAATTAACATTAACTAATGAACCTCATTTCTTTTATTTTGGCTGGAATTAAATTTTTATTCATTCATTCATTCATTTTCTTTTCGGCTTAGTCCCTTTATTAATCCAGGGTCGCCACAGCGGAATGAACCACCAACTTATTAATTTTTATTTATTTTTAAATAATTATTATTATTTTGAGCCCTTAAGATTTTTTTTTTTAACAAAACACTGTTAAATATCCATAACATTTCATAGAAGAGGCTAAATATTATATATATTTCACTTGAAAACAGTCCACACGTGTCGCTCATGGTTTTTTTCTGTGGTTGATTTTACTTCAAACATGTCATATTTTAATATATTTTGTACTGTTTTGGCTTGTTTGGTATTTTAAAGCACAAAGTCAAATTTAACTATACGGTTCCTTGCTTTTCTGGCTACTAAAACAGCTAGATAATATAACAATCAAGTTACTTCAGTATCATCTCAACACAATTCAAAATCATATGAAAATATAAGCGTAGGTTAAACTTTATATTTTTGTAGCTTCAGCCATGACACTTTGATTGTAACAAACAGTGAACTTACACAATAAACACTACACATGCTGCAAACAAATATGATTGTCATTCGGTTTTTATGCCCTTTTTCCTAACAACAATCAGGCGTAATTTAGTCGTTCTTCAGTCGAAAACATATTCAGATTTTTGTAAAACACACACTTGGATAATTCTACAGAAACATGTTCTTTTGGTTTGGCGAAAATGTCTAACACAGTGGTTCTCCATCTGTGGTACATTTGGTACATGATCCACTAGTGGTTCACAAGCTTCCTTCTAGTGGTTAAATGGCCGAATGATAAAAGTTAAAGAATTGACACACTTTTAACCCTTTGATGTATACGATGACACTGATGTGATTAGTAAATTGATTTTAATAGGCTAAACCTTTTATTTTATTTTCAATTTTCTAATGTTTGTCATGTATTCCATCATTTATTCCATCACATTTCCTCCCTGTATTTGTAGCAGTTGTTATCGGTGTTCCCTGCATTTTTATATCCCAATGTTGACAGGTATGACACACAAAGCCTACTTCAATGCGCGGTGAGCAGATTTAATTTCTGATTTAAATATGTAAATCCAATTCATATATTTAAAGTTAATGTTTAGATTTTAAAGACACACAAATAAGTCATATATACATGCAACATGTAGTTCAAAAAGAGTTTATGTATGAATATGATGACATATAGACTATATTTATGACAGTGTTTCTCAACTTTTGGGTCGCGGGAACATTTTTAGTGGGTCGCGGAGTGCGTGGTCAAAAAATAATAATATTAATAATAATTTATTTTGCTTATACCGGACTTTTATTTTGAAATCCGCACGCGACAACAGGTCAGTTTAGTTCGGTGACTGAACATTTCTCTACCCTAACTGCTGTTTACAGTATTTATCGTTTTTACTTTGTAATGTTTCTATAATTTGATACATTTTGTTAAATGACAGCAGCAAAATATTGTTTATTTGTAAGTCTTTGTGATTTTCTTTATGATTTATCTGTCACAACTTGTGTATGTTAACAAACAAATTAATCATCATTTCTAAAATTATAGTTCCTAAAAAATTGGGTCGCGGCTTGATGACCATGTAAAAATGTGGGTCCTGTGGCCAAACCATTCGAGAACCACTGATTTATGAGGTCTAAAGAACTTGATGAATAGGCTACTTTATGATAATAATTTTTACTTTTTAAGTACAGTTGCATTTTTAATTAACTTTAAAAGCACATTTGAATTTAAATGTTGACATTTTATTTATTTTTCTACCTGTAAGCACAGCACAGTGTTGATGTTCAAACTATTTAGAATGTTTAAAGTGGCTGACGGTAATAAATATTCGTAACTATAAGAATTAATCTGCCACGTTTTTTAACTGTATAGTGCTGTAGCTGCTTAAATAGGCCTACTGTATTTCAATACTGGTCATTATGGTGCTACTTGGAGAGGCTTTTTATTTCTGAGGTGGTATTTGGTGGAAAAAAGTTTGAGAACCACTGGTCTAACACATAAAATAAATGACAGCTTAATGATTTACACAGCTTAATGATTGTTGTCACAATCAGTCGCTGAAGCTGTAAAGCTGCCCTCTTATGCTAATTCATGCTAGAATCATGATAAAAACATGCTAATTCATGCTAGATTTATGTTAACAACATGCTAATTAATGTCAGAATCATGCTAACAACATACTAATTCAAGCTATATTCATCCTAATAATGTGCAAATTCATGCTTGAATCATGCTTTTATCATGCTAATTCATGTTGGAACCATACAAACAACATGCTAATTCATGCTAGAATCATGCTAATATTATGCTAATGCACGCTAGAATCATGTAACAACATGCTAATTCATGTTGGAATCATGGTAACAACATGCTAATTCATATTAGAATTATGCTAATATCGTGCAAATTCATGCTAGAATCATGTAAACAACATGCTTATTCGTACTATAATCATGCTAATTCATGCTGGAATCATGCTAACAACATGCTAATTCATGCTAAGTCAATGCTAGAATCATGCTAATTCGTGGTAGAATCATGCTAACCACATGGTAATTCATGGTAGAATCATGCTAAAAACATGCTAATTTACGTTAGAAACATGTTAACAACATGCTAATTTATGCAAACAACATTAGAATCAGTCGAGTTACATGCTAATTCACGCTAGAATCATGCTAACAACATTAAATTACGCTAGAAATATGTTAACATCATGATAAATCATGCTATATTCATGCTAATTTCTTAGAATCATGCTAATCAACGCTAGAATCATGCTAACTCATGGTAGTATTATGCTGTTATCAACCTCAGACACAGGGATCAACTTTAAACTGGCTTGCTTCAGTCTTTAAAGTGTTTACACTGTTGACTGCAGCGATCTTAAACATTATTTTAACCCACTTGATACTTTTTCAAACTAAATAAACTACTTAAAACAGGCTTTCTCAAGCCCTCATGAAGTTTATCCTCAAACTTTATAGTCTAGTTATTACAATTAGAGGCTGGCTATTTTCACAGACTGTTGTCACACACAGTAACTGTGTTTAAACCCCCTATAAATGTGATTTTTGCATAATAGGCCTCCTTTAAATCTTTTGTTCTCTTTAATCTCTTACATTTTTGTTTCTCAAAGTGATATGGTCTTTTTTTTTGCAGTATATAGAATGACCCACCTGCAAAACAACCATCTGATCCATCACACCGACAAGTGAACAATAAGCTATCGAGTTCAGCTCTGCTGTATTTAGATCCTGCCAGCTCCATGTCTGTATGGTCCAGGAGTCCAGACTCTCCCTGCTTGTGGAATTTCACAAACCTGTAGCAAAAACAGCGGCGAACAGAGAGTGTGTGTGTGTTTTAAGCAGATGCTCTTGAAGTGAAGTTGTGTGATGCTACAGGAGGTCACAGGGCTCGGGGTTATCGCTTTAATGGCTCTTCGGTGAAGATTTCTTTCCTTTTTTTTTCCCGCTGATGGAAAGTCTCCATCTTGCCTTCCATCCAGCTTCTCGATAGCTTCTTAATTAGAGGGACAGGTAACAGTATATCCCGAATCACAAGACCCTTTGTCCACAAAAACACGCTATCCACCTCTAATCTGTTTAATCCTTAAGAATCTTCGGGATCCGATTTGTTGTGCTCTGGTAAACAAGGGCTAAATTGTTTGACGTGAGGCAGTTGTGAACCTGAACTGAGCGATGGCACACCTGAGGAACAGGCAACACAACGGGCTGAACATGAACACTGGGTTCCAGTGCAGACCAGGCCAACACACACGTCTTGAAACTTCGAGAACTATTGAATCGACATTTAATGAAGAGAGAAAGAAATTATTATTATCATTATTATTAATTAGTATTTAGATATAATTGTTAATTACAAATAAACATAGATAGATAGATAGATAGATAGATAGATAGATAGATAGATAGATA
>CAIGQQ010029614.1:464625-521833 GCA_903798035.1 Danio albolineatus
TATATATATATATATATATAAAATTTACAGTGTAGAATGATATAATATGAACATGGTAATCAGTCAGTAACATGGTATACAATATGTCAACCTCACAACAACACAGTCATCTATAAAACTATCATTTTGGCTTGTGTTACTGTTTATGTCTGCTCATCATAACATACACACACACACACACACACACACACACAACCTGTTGTATTAATCATACTGGATCTAATTTACACTGTATAAAATCATCAATGATGACTATTTTTAACCAGATTTCTTTTCTTAAATGTGTGTCATATTGATTTAGTGCAAATGATTGTATATGTCCTATTGTAATGGAAATAAAAATCAACTATATTAGAAATATGACGTTTGCTTTTCTGCTTCTGCTTATAATTATTATGTTTATAAATACATTATTATTATTATTACATGTCTATGGTCTTAAAATCTTAAACGTATCTTTTTCTTTTTTTATATTGAGGAAATGTATCATATTTCATGGATTTTAGATGTTAGGGGTACCCAGATAAGAGAATTATATAGTAAATGCTTGCAAAGTAGTGCGCTAAAACATTGATGGTAATTTATTTAGATAGATCAGATATGAGAATTCCCATTTTGGGGTCAACATCAAATCATATTCAGGTTGGTTAATTTATAGACCTGAAAAAAAAATCTAAGTCAGGTGTCTGTTTTAATGGTTCAAATATTTTTTTGTGAAAGCAAATAGTCCAAATATGGGGTAAATAATGTTCCATTGCCATTCA
The DNA here is from genome assembly GCA_903798035.1 of Danio albolineatus. Classification (NCBI taxonomy): domain Eukaryota; kingdom Metazoa; phylum Chordata; class Actinopteri; order Cypriniformes; family Danionidae; genus Danio; species Danio albolineatus. Next base: position 465,390 of record CAIGQQ010029614.1, read on the forward strand.
GTTAAACATACACGTATGTAATATTAAAACAACGTACTTTTTCTGGCACACATTTATTAAAATGTTTAAAAGAGAATGTGATCATATTAAATTGAATTATATTAATTTAGTGTTGGTCAAAAAAATCACATATATTTGACATTTATTGACATAAATAGTAATGTGTGTGCACTGTATATATATATTATGTATATGTAAATAAATACACACATGCATATATTTGAGAACATGTTTATTTATATTTAGATATAAAATGAATGTAGTGTCACAGTGGCACAGCGAGTAGAATGATCGCCTCACAACAAGAAGGTCGCTGGTTCACTCCGCTGAGGCGACCCCGGATTAATAGAGGGACTGAGCCGAAAAGAAAATGAATGAATGAATAAAATGATTGTGTATGTGATACAAGTAATATATTAATTTAAAACTTTATATAACAAAATAGTTTTGTATAGTATTGTTTCTATGTATGTATGTATGTGTGTATAACATACCCAGGGATCACCAAACTTGTTCCTGGAGGTCCGGTGTTCTGCAGATTTTAGCTCCAACCCTAATCAAACACACCTGAACAAGCTAATCAAGCTCTCACTAGGTATACTTGAAACATCCAAACAGGTGTTTTCAGACAAGTTGGAGCTAAACCCAGCAGGACACCGGACCTCCAGGACCGAGATCCCTGACATACGCTATATATTATGTCAAAACAAACTTTTATTTTGAATGCGAATAATCTTTGCCCAGCACTAATTCAAATGATTAAAAATATATTTAAAACTCGTGACTGAAGGGTTATAGCAAAGTATTAAAAATTTTACATTTATTTTGGTGCTGCAGTGTGCTTCTACTGCTTCAATTCTCTTGGTTGATTCCCTTCAGACGGTCTTCTAATGGTTGTTGCCGCCACCTGTTGGCTGTAACTCATAACCACAACACATTTCAAAACAGACACAGAGCACAGCAAACAAACACGTGAAGTTTTGATATCTCTGCTGCTCTACGGGACAAACAAGGACACTTTCCACTCCGTTGCAGGAATGTTTAAGGATGTTGACAGGCAAAGCTTGTTTTTCACCTGAGAGATTCAGTCAGCACACCTGACACCGCCGTGTGTGGCGGAGATGCCAGCCATGAACACACGCGGAGGTGTCAAATATACCGTGGGACAGAAAACCTCGGGGATTTGAGCAACTAGACGACAGGAGGGCAAGCCGAGGCCATATGAACGAATTTCAGGAGGAAACTGGACACCCTGGAGCCCCACAATAAAACACCAATACAAACTCCGCGGAGAGGTACTGCTTCTGTCAGAATACACTGAAAATGCTGAAAAACTATAGGGTGAAATGGAGAATTGAGCATGTCCTATAACAGATGTGGGTCACTAGGTATGGGTGAGGGAACAAACACATAAAAAGTTCGTTATGTCTAGATTAAGAGACATTACAAACCTGAAATTGAAGCACGTTTTTACTGAAACATTAGGCTATTTACAAGTGCAAACCCCATTTTAAAAGGTTGAACCACTTTAATAGTTTATACTGTGTGAGAAATTACATTAGGATGGATTGTTTTAACATATCAACAGTATATACTTCTATAGAAGGGGAAAAAATTCCAGTAGAGACCCAATTAGTAGACCAGTAGGACCAATGCAGTTTCCATTAAACCCGCAGCTTGTCAACATTTGAAGTGGAGCAAAATAATTGATAATAAATTATTTGATTAATTCATCAATGTAGTTGTTAAAATTATTGTAAAATATATATTGTATGTAGGAAAGAATATACATATACAGTACACTACCTGTGAAAAGTTTGGGGTCAGTAGGATTTTTAAATGTTTTAAAATAAGCTCCTGCTCACCACGGCTGCATTTATTTCATCAACAATAAAGTAAAAATTGTAAAATTGTGAAAAGTTATTGCACTATAAAATAACTGTTCAAAATTAGTTATCATTTAATCACTCTAATATTAATTATTATTATTATTATTAATTTTAATGGTAAAAGTAATTAAAGCAATAATGACTGGAGTAATAATTTGATTTGAAACTACATACAATAAGTTATAAATAAATATTAAATAAATATTTAACAATTTTACATTTTTTACATTTAATAAATGCAGCCTTGGTGAACAGAATATTTTAAAAAAATATATTAATTAAAATTAATAATAAATAAAAAACTGACCCCAAACAACAACAAAAAAATAAAATTGATAACTGATTAATCTGCTTCAAATATCGACTATCATAATTTACATTAAAACTATAAATTCTATGATGGTTGTTTGTGGCAGGGCAGTCTTCATTTTAAATTTTCAAGATAAACCTGTTTTCTGAATTAAACATGCAATGTTTAATGCGTTGTTACACTGTCTGACACTGTGTAGTCAAATTTACACAAAGCTTAGCATTTCTGCAAACTTTAATTACAAGTGCAAAACAACAATTTGTTTTTAAATTGCTTTTGTTGTGTTAATGCTCTAACATGTGACGTTGTCATGTGGCTAGGCATGGGACGATAACCGTTTTCAAGGTATACCGCGGTATGGAAAGTTAAGGTTTTCATAGCGCCAAAATTTTCTGCTATACCGTTTCTAAGGGATGGGTAAGACTTTTTATTTACATTTACATTTTTTGTTTTTTTGTTTTTTTAGGTGTAAGTTGTAAAGACATCTGTGTTTTTGAAACAAATGAAGACAGCAGAAGTCAATGATTCACTTTAATTATTCAGGCTGACATGTTTACTGCTCCAAAATACTTTAAATGTATCTCAAAATAAAATATATTGTGTTCAAAGGGGTAAAAAGGGTTTTGTTTTTTAGCCAGATATTTTATTTTAGAGCAGTAATCACAATACCGTCATACCGTGAAACCGTGATATTTTTATCCAAGGTTATCATAACGTCAGAATCTTATACCAGCCCATGCCTACATGTGACAATAATGTTGAATATTGTACACTGTGCAAAATGATAAGCATAAATAGATACATTCATTCATTTTCCTCCGGCTTAATCCCTTTATTCTTCACGGGTCGCCACAGCGGAATGAACCGCCAACTTATCAAGCATATGTTTTACATAGGATGCAGCCAATTTAGTTTATTCAGTTCACCTAAAGCACATGTGTTTGGACTGTGGGGGAAACCGGAGCACCCGTAGGAAACCCACGCCAACACGGGGAGAACATGCAAACTCCACATAATAATGCCAACAGGCCCACCCGGGACTCGAACCAGCGACCTTCTTGCTGTGAAATGACTTATGTGTATAAACATTTTAAGTTAATTAGTGTTTTGGATTTGCACTCTTAAACACCTTAAACATCCACAAAACACCTTCAACATGTCTTTAAATTAATTATAATTATATATTCTGTTGTTCCCATTTTTTGTAACAAAAAATGTTATTCAGTGTGGTGTTTCTTGTGGATGTCATCTGTAAATTGTAGTAAAATGTCATTTTAAGTAGAAAACTAAACCGATAAACATGCAAACCAATAAAAATATATATTATAACAGCTTAAAAACCTATAGACTTTAACCCATCTGGAACTAGGCATGGAACGATAACCGTTTTCAAGGTATACCGCATTTTTTTGCCAAAATATTTTGCTATACTGCTCCTAAGATATGTGTAAGATTTTTTTATTTACTTTTATTTACTTTATTATTATTTATTTTATTTTATTTCTTACTTTTTTAGGTGTAAATTGGAGAGATCTGTGTTTTTGAAACAAATGAAGAACACAGAAGTCAATGATTCACTTGAATTATTTAGCCTGACATCTTTACTGCTCCAAATACTTTAAATGTTACTCAAAATAAAATATATTGTGCTCAAAGGGGAATTTTTTTTTTTCGTTTTTTTACACAGACGTTTACAAAGAATATGTTTTAGAGCAGCAAAGACAATACCGTCATACCGTGAAACCGTGATATTTTTATCCAAGGTTATCATACCGTCAGAATCTTATACCGGCGCATGCCTATCTGGAACACATCTGCTTTTAATTTGAAGAACAAAAACTTAGTTGATATAAATGTAACATGCTGTGTTACTGCTTTACTTCTTGATATTTCCAAAATGTTGGCATATTAGTGACACACCTAAAGATGGCAGTAAAGCACAGGACAAACTTATTTTCACACTATAGTCAGTCACTATCTTAGATGCTGTGAGTCATTGCTAAATTAGATCTCTTCACAACTGAAAACAAATGTGCTGAAATGTTGTGCAAACGACTTGGATGGAGTCAGACGGTGCAGAAATAAAAGCCTGACAGCAGCGGGGATACTTCCAGCTTGATCCAATGATCAAAGTCTGAGTGTTTTGGTCCAGCGTTGATGTCTGTTTTGTGCATTTGATCTGCGATTCAGGAATCTAAATCTCTTTAAAGCCAGCACAGACTGGATTGGAGATGAACAAATGATGGACACTGAGTTATCAGTGGATTATCCAAAAACTGTTATTTGGTGTAGGCTTTGTGCTCAATCTTTCATTTTTCCCACACTGATTTCTTTTCAGTGTTTTTTTAGTCAAACTGGCAAGAAAGTAAATGAACAACAAAAAAGATATCATAATATTTAATTAATGTTTCTCAGTTTCTGAAAAGTAGAGTAAAACAACATCATGGCTCAAAGATGCATTTAAAAATTAGTTATCGATCATAATTTTTTTAAAGGTGCAGTATAGGATTGAAGTATTGTGGTCTAAATTCAAAAGATTGGAGAGGTTTTTTTTAAAAAAATCATTCTGCCCCTTTTCTGACCACTTGATGCAATCCAGTTTGCTAGATTGACGATACAAACAGAAACTGCGTGCCTCTTGATGTAGCCTCAAAATGTAAGCTGCTCATCTAATGTTTATGTTTCTCATATTCATATTATTTGCTACTTAAAAACCACCTCATGCAAGGTCTAGTCCTTTAGGAGCAAAGATGGACTGAGGATCGCCACTTTGCCAACAGATACGTGAGAAAATTATTGAAATATTTAAAAACAATGATCTTCAAAGAAAGAGAGGAAGACATTTGGATATTCACCTTCATCTGTGCATAACATCATTAAAAGATTCAAGAAATCTGGAGGAATTTCAGTGCGTAAAGGACAAGGGCGAAAGCCTAAGCTGAACTACCGTGATGTCCGATCCCTCAGGCGGTGCTGCATCAAGAATCATCATTCATCTAAAAGCGATATCACCACATGGGCTCAGGACTACTTTGGCAAACCTTTGTCAAGTACCACAATACAGTTACATCCACAAATGCCAGTGAAAACTGTACTGTGCCAAAAGGAAGCCCTATGTTAACAGTGTCCAGAAGTGCCATCGATTTCTCTGGGCTCAGAGGCATCTGGGATTGATCATCACACAGTGGAAAGGTGTACTGTGGTCAGATGAATCAGTATTTCAGGTATCTTATTTGGAGGAAATGGGCACCATGTGCTCCAGATCAAGACTTGGCAAAGTCTGCACCTGCCCTTCTGTGATGTCAACATTAATGCTGAAAAGTACATAAAGATTTTGGAGCACAATATGCAAAATAAGAATATGCAAAATAATAAATTTAGAAATCACTTTCCTTTCTTTTATTTGCATTTTCTATACTGTCCGAACTTTTTCTGATTTGGGGTTGTATATTACAGTACAAAAACTTGTAATAATGCCAGGGCCAGTGCATTTACTGTTATTTTACTGCCTTATTTCTCAATATCAAACTGCTAAAATTTCAATAAAAGTCACTTTGTTAAACTGTAGAGTTGAACTTTCATCATCAAAATTTGACAGAGCAGAGATCGACATCCCATACTGCAATTCACAACCGTAAATAAATGGAAAACACTCGCGAATCACATATTTTTATAGTGTATGTGAAAGGTAATATCTGAAACAGAATTTTAAAATAAAACTAATAGTACTGCACTCATATTTGACACTAAATGAAGGACATCTATAGCAATGTAAGGATAAAGTTGGCACAAAATCACTGCAAAATCTCTTCCATAGCAAGTCTTTTAGGTTTGTAGACAGCCCCTTCAGCTCAGTGCATGAATACTGAAGAATGAAGACAGTTTTTGAAAGAATGTAATTTTTTGACAGCTATCAAGCATCTCCTCCTCCTCCTCACAGAGTTGCTGCAAGCACTACCTCCATGAGCCTGTAATGGGGGAATTCAGAAATGCGGTTCCTCTGGGTTTGTGCTTTCCCGTAGAGTGATTAATGTTCTGCGCGCCATTACATGTCATGCAATAATGATTTGCTTGAGGGCGCGCTAACCTGTCAGCTTTGAGATGTTTATTCTTAACCCTTAACCTCATGCATGAGCAAACGGTTTATTATCCTTATTTCGGCACGTAAACAAAGGGCTAAAGTGTGTTTTAACACAGCTATTACTCACCCTTAGCAAACCATGTGCGCTTGTTAATGGCTTTAGACGGGGTTGGTAAAAAATCTTAAACGCAGAAAATGCATTTCATTGTGGGGCTTGATTACAGACAATACGCCAACTAAATACAGTGTGAAAAAGTCTTTGCCCCCTTACTGATTTCTTGTTTTTGTCACATTTTAATGTTTCAGATCATCAAAGAAATATATATATTAGCGTATAAGTAACACAAGTAAACACATCATGCAGTTTTGAAATGAAGGTTTTTATTATCAAGAGAAAACTAAATATAAAACTGCATAGCCCTGTGTGAAAGTGTGTTAAAATATAACTTAACTCTGTTTTTTCTGGTGCATTTCATCTTGAAAACGAACACTACGGGGTAGTATGACGCCGCTTCTTTTTGTGCTTACCAGCGGACCACTTACCTCCATGTGGACGGCTTTCCCGCTGTTACCAGTTTGTTGGTGGACTTGAGACGCAAAGAGGAGTTGACCACGACGACGAAGTTTAAGTCTGGCGAAGAACGGTTCCAGAAAGCAGGTAAAACAAAAACAGAAGCCAAAAAAATAAATAAACAAGTAAATAACAGGGTGAGAATGCTGTAAAATCCGAAAACGTGGTAAAAATCAGGCAATGGCTTTTCTTTTTCTGGATTGCTTTTGAAAACACTGTCGGTTGGGTTTAGAAAAGGAGGAGGGTGGGTCAGTCGATCGGTCAGTCAGTCAGTCAGTCGACAGCAGCCTCTGGGGGGTTTACGTAAGAACAGCAGGTGCGAATGGAGAGAAATTTGAAAACCTTACACAGCGGCTTCTGGTGGATTCGTGAAAGCAAAAACCACAAAAAACGTACCTCCTAGGCCATATCTTCTCTCCAAAAATGTATATAGCAGTACGTAATCAAGAGCCTGGGTTGGGTTTAAGTTAAAATATTGCACCTCCAGTGACAGCACTCACCTTTATTTCTGAGAATGTTGGATGTTACTTATTTTAGAAATACCACTGACGCATAGGGTCTATATTGGTACCTCAAAGGTATATATTGGTACCAATTAAGTTTTAGAGGTACACCTTGGTACTTTTTAGGTACTTATATGTTCTCTTGAGGTATTATTAAGGACCCTTTAGATACAAATGTGCACCTTTTGAAAAGGAAGCTCTCATACCTTTATTTCTGAGAGTGTTGGAATTTTATGCTTATTTTAGAAATGACGCATATAGGGTCCATTTTGGTACCACAAAGGTATATATTGGAACCAAATAATTTTAAGAGGTACACTTTGGTACTTTTTAGGTACTAATATGCTTCCTTGAGGTATTAATAAGGACCCTTTAATTACAATTGTGTACCTTTTGAAAAGGTACCACCCCAGTGACGTCTCTCGTACCTTTATTTCTTAGAGTGTTGGAATATTATGTTACTCATTTTAGAAATACCACTTAACGCATAGGGTCCACAAAGGTATATACTGGAACCAAATAATTTTAAGAGGTACACTTTGATACTTTTTAGGTACTAATATGTACCCTTGAGGTATTAATAAGGATTACAAACGTGTACCTTTTGAAAAGGTAAGGGTTGACAGTGACAGCTCTTGTTTTGTGAAAAAGATGGCTGAGAATTTGAGAATGTTTGTGAATAAAATTTAGTTAATTTATATTTCCCATATAAAAATAAAGAAATGAATAATGTAGGTCTCTGGTATATTAGTTGTACCTTAACAAATTATATCTTGCACAGCAAATTTGCCAGTGTACATTTTACACCACAGGTGTTGAATTAAACACTTTTCTGGTGTCTATATGAGTCCCACCAGCCAAGTGTTCAGGTTACACTTTCAAAAGTGTATATATTTTACACTGCAGAGGTGTATATATATTTAACACTTTTGAAAGTGTAACCTGAACACTTGGCTGGTGGGACAAGTGTTAAAAAGAAAAGTGTTAAATTCAACACCTGTGGCCTTAAATATACACTGGCAAATTTGCTGTGCATGGTTTTCAAGTTCACAAGTCAGCAAAAAATATTGTCAGTACTGTCAATTTGAATATAATTATATCAGTAATTTTACTGAACACAGGAATGTCATCTCTCAAATCTGAACAATTAACACCAATGAGGAGTATGGAAAGGCAACAGCGGAAATGCACACTGTTAAACATCACAATATAACCCACATCAGTGTTAAAAAAAACAGTAAATGCACACTTGGATTTTAACACTATAACACTACAGGGGCTTACACCAGATATTAAACACCTCACAATTTGCTGTGTGTAATTGAATGGGACTGGAAGAAACAATGTAATTGAGATTGTTTGCTTTTTTTGTTGATGCTTTAATAACGAACATAGAAAATTCAAACACAGAAAAATGACAGTGATAGTTACAATGAAAGTAACTTAATAAAACAAGTTAAATGATGATATAAATACATATAAAACAGGAATAAAAAGATAACAAATACAGCACATACAGAGGAAAGACGTATGCGTCAGTGATTTTTCGAAGAAATCATTATATTATTCCAAGAATCTCTTACTTTACTTGTTTTTAACTATTCTAAATTTAATACATACATCAATTTCAATTAAAAGAAATCTACTAATGTGAGAATGTTTGTGAATAAAATGCTTCCCACACACTTAAAAAAGATACAATGGATTTACTAAAACATTTTAAGCTGAAATGTTACCAGCAATGTATGTTGAATTTAAACTAACAAGCTAAAATTAGTAATGTTTGACTAAATTTGTTTAAATTCAGCCCAAATTGTTTGCAAACATTAACCTTTAAAAAATATTAGTAAATCCAATGAATCATTTTATTTCCAGTGCACAAAATGAAGAAATTAATAATGTAGTTATCTGGTAAATTACTTTTACCTTTATAGTAATATCTTGTAATCGAAAAAGGACTGGAAGAAACAATGCAATCGCGATTGTTTTCTCCTGAAGGGTCTGTAAAAAGAGCTGAGCGTCACTGAAGGCTCTCCACAAACCGCTGCGCGTAATGCACAGAGCGCACGGGGGAAGAATGCAGAGCAACAAGACCTATAGATCAGACTAAATCCACAGACATGCACCGCAGATAAACCCAACACTTAGCTATCTTTGAAATCTACAACTACAAGGTGAATGCTGTGGCTTCGAGCTGGATGAATCACTTTTAGAGGTTTACGAGAGTGGATTTGCATTTGCTAGAGGCTGTTTGCAAAGTGTCGCGTCATGGGTACTTCAGTGGCGTTCGTTTCGGCGCTTTTCCTGAGCGCATCATGGGCATGCCAGCTGCCCCACGACTGGAGACCTCAGACGGAATCGTGCCGCGCAGAACTGGCGGAGATCATCGTGTTTGCCAAAGTGCTCGCCCTCCATAAGGAGTCTTACAGCGTGTATAATTTCCTGCCGTGGCAGTACGACACGGATCTGTTCTTCTCCGCCGAGATCGAGCTGCTGTGCGACCAGGCGTGGGGCAGCATGCTGGAGGTGCCCGCCGGATCTAGGTTCAACGTCAGCGGGCTGGGATATTTCCCCTGCTACTCGTACAGCGTCATGGAGAATAACTCCTACTATTTCTTCCTGAGGTAAGATGTGCTCATCTTAAAGGTGCAGTTTGTAATTGTGTTCGTTAAATAGACGAAAAGGGTTGAAGAGTTTCCTTTCTGAAAGTAATTTAGAATAATAGGAGATGTTTTACACGGAGGGCACTGCCATGCTAAGATCACGTGACTAGTTTTGCAATTGATTGGTAATACTTGCAATATGGCCCATTTTGTAAAGTGATAGTTCACTCAATTGAGAAAGTACTCAAAGTTACACACCGTCAAACATGCGCTTTGTTTCTTGTGCTGAAAAAAAACAAGTTGTTATGGAAAATGTTGGTATGGAAACGTTTGATGGTAGCCACCCACATAGCAAAATTTCTCTGGCCCAGATCTGGCCCACACAGTCAGCATTTGCTTGACCCACGTGCTGCAGTGAATTGGAGAGGGGTCTGGATGCAGACCTGGTGCAGTGCAATCTGAGCTGCATCCAATGCTTTTTAATGTGCTCACCTAACCCCACCGCTAACCCTACCCTCAGCTTGCATCATAAAGGCTGCATCCAGATACCATTGGGTAAATTACGATACATGACTGGACCAAGTCTGGCTTCAATACAAGGGGCAAACATGGACCATATATGGGCCAAGACTCAGCCAAGTTAATAACCCATAACTGAGCCTGAACTGGGCCAGATATGTTGGTCTTTCACGACTGCAATGAATTTGATAAACCCATGAAGTATTTCGCTTTATGGCCACGCTTTTTCTCCTGATTGGTAGAATTTTTTCTTTACTAAAAATTTATGTGTATGTATTTCAAAAGTGGGTCAAGATAGGCCAAACTTACATGGCCCACATATACATTAGTAACATCTGGGCCAAATACTACATTTGATATCTGGCCCAAGTCTTGAGTGCCGCCTACTGTACAAGACGGTGCCACCTCTACCAAACCCTGGCCAGCATGTTTGGTCCACATGCTGAATCTGGGCCAGAATTCTTTGCTACCTGGGCATTGACTATTGGTATTGATATTTTTGTCCCACTATGGAACGCAATGACTCACATAAACTGCTCAGGTACCAATAAATATCTTCATCATTATTATTATTATTAATTATTATTATTCATTGATTCATTTTCTTTTCGGCTTAGTCCCTTTATTAATCCGGGGTCGCCACAGCGGAATGAACCGCCAACTTATCCATCATATTTTTTACGCAGCGGATGCCCTTCCAGCCGCAACCCATCTCTGGGAAACATCCACACACACTCATTCACACTCATACACTACAGACAATTTAGCTTACCCAATTCACCTGTACCGCATGTCTTTGGACTTGTGGGGGAAACTGGAGCACCCGGAGGAAACCCACACAACCACGAGGAGAACATGCAAACTCCACACAGAAATGCCAAATGACCCAGCCGAGGCTCGAACCAGCAACCTTCTTGCTGTGAGGCGAACGTGCTACCCACTAGGCCACCGTGGCGCCTTATTTATTATTATTATTGATTATATTATTATTCATTATTACTTTATTATATTATCCCTATGAAACTATTTTAAAACTAACTATACACCTCCAATGCCTTTAAAAAATACTGTCAATTTGAGCATTTAATTATGTTCTATTAAAATCAACAGTTGTCATTCATTCATTTTTGGCTTAGTGCCTTTATTCATCCGGGATCGCCACAGCGGAATGAACCGCCAACTTATCCAGCATATGCTTTACGCAGCGGATGCCCTTCCAGCTGCAACCCAATACTGGAAAACACCCTTACACTCTCATTCACACAGACATTAGCTTACCCAATTCACCTATACCACATGTCTTTGGACTTGTGGGGGAAACCGGAGCACCCGGAGGGGTGCCCACACAAACACAGGGAGAACATGCAAAGTCCACACAGAAATGCCAACTGACCCAGCCGAGGCTCGAACCAGCGACCTTCTTGCTGTGAGCGCTGTCGCATTGTTAAAGAGTTTCTGTCCAACTAGTGACACTAAAAAATATTCATCAACACTAATATTTCCTTTTTACTTTATTTTTTACTTCTTTTACTGCCTCTTTTCAAGTGTAAAATTGTACATGCTGTTTTTGAAAGGGTATCCATCAGCATTTCTGCAGTCCAGTCCGAACATAATTAGAGCTGAACTCTAAATTTCCAAATAAGAGCCCAAACAAACCACAACAATCTGCAGCTCCAAGGTCACAGACTAAACACAAGATAAACAGCAGTTACTGATCTGCCGTTAAACATCCATGTCTACAGGTGTCAGTAAACGTCCAAAAGCACACCGAGAAAAAAAAAGTGCCAGTTTAAATCAAAGCAAATCGTAATTTTGATTACAATGTGGGAATGTGTAGAAGAAGTCATATATGAAATGAAAATCTAATATACAGTCTAGGCATAGCTGAATAATGATAGTTTAGTAGATGGAAACAGCCATAACGTGAGCCATTTACTGTATTTATTTATTTATTTATTTATTTATTATAAATTTGTATTTATTATAAATTTTTATTTATTATAAATTATGAACATTTTATAAAAGGAAACATCCCTTTTAAATTTGTATTATTCATTCATTCATTTTCTTTTCGGCTTAGTGCCTTTATTAATTTGGGGTCACCACAGTGGAATGAACCGCCAATTTATCCAGCATATGTTTTACGCAGCAGATGCCCTTCCAGCTGCAACCCTTCACTGGGAAACATCCATACACACTCATTTACACACATAAACTACAGACAATTTAGCTTACTCAATTCACCTATAGCGCATGTCTTTAGACTTGTGGGGGAAACAGAAATGACCAGCCGTGGCTCGAACCAGCCACCTTCTTGCTGTGAGGTGACAGCACTGCCAACTGCGCCAGTGTGTCGCCCTAAATTTGTATGAATAATTTATTATTATTATTATTATTATTATTATTATTATTATCATCATTCATTCATTCATTCATCCATTCATTCATTTTCCTTTAGCTTAGTCCCTGATTATCAGTGGTCGCCACAGTGGAATGTACCGCCATTATTATTATTATTATTATTATTATTATTATTATTATTATACCAGAGGTAAAATTAGTAAACAATAAATTAACATAGGATTTGTTTGCTCTCTAAAATCAAACTATAGAGGTTTTATTTTGGCCATCAACCACAAGAAAACATATTTTAAATGCTTTTAAGTGTGTGTGTGTGTGTGTGTGTGTTTGTGTGTGTGTGTGTGTGTTTTTTATTTTATTATATATATATATATATATATATATATATATTGTTTCCTCATTCTCATGTAAATCCTGTGAGTTTAAAAGCTAGGTAAAAAAAACAGGCCAACTGGATGACTCTGATGATCCACAGGGGGTTATTAATATACACCCCCCAGACAATGTTCGGTTTGCCACAGCGTTTACTAATGATATTACAAAAAATAATAATTTTCCTTATTTCTTAAGTTTATAAGTACTATGTACAATATGTGGGACTCTTATTTTGAAAATGAGACTTCCAGGTAATGCAGTCAGGCATGGAGGATCATCACAGCTCAGCTTCAGAACACAAACACATGAAAGACATGATGAATTTACACTGCGTCCTCCGAGGCATAAGGTCTGTTTAAATGTTTATTTCATTATTTTAACATGTATATTGAGAAATTTGCCGCATGCTAGCAGTAAGACACATCTCCTCCGAAGAGTAACTAAATGTTTCACCTAATTTACAACCTCAGATGTTACAATAGTCACTGTTAAAGTGTGTTTTAAGCTAAAATTAAATTGTAATCTAAGTCCACAAGACCAAAGGTGCCCATAGTTACATACAGTAAAATATGTAGCACATTTTTAAAGAGGCTACAGACACATAAGGGGAAATATAGTGTGTTTTATTTAATCTAATTGCTTATATTGGGCGTCTTGGTGGCGCAGTGAGTAGCACGATAGCCTGACAGCAAGAAAATCGCTGGTTCGAGCCTTGGCTGGGTCAATTGGATTGAGGTAAAGTTGGTTTTAGATTTGCACATTCATTCAGTGACAACCTGTGACACAATCCCTATACTGTTTACCATGGTATTTTAAATATTCAGCCTGAAATCACATGTAATTATGATTCCAAAACAGCATTTGACGTTAATTGTTCTACTTTGATAGTCATTGGCTGCTAATACGACTTCTCTATTTACAATTTAGAAAGAATACTTCACTGAAATGACATTATTAAGGAGAAAGCCCTAATGTGCGAATATAAAACCAACTTCACCTCAATGTCAGTTGGTATTTCTGTGTGGAGTTTGCATGTCCTCTCCATGTTCCTCCGGGTGCTCCGGTTTCCCCCAAAAACATGCGGTATACAGTAGGTGAATTGGGTAAGTTAAATTGTCCGTAGTGTGTGAGTGTGAATGAGTGTGAATGGATGTTTCCCAGTGATGGGTTGCAACTGGAAGAGCATCCGCTGCGTGAAACATATGCTGGATAAGTTGGCGGTTCATTCCGCTGTGGCGACCCCAGATTAATAAAGGCACTTAGCTGAAAAGAAAATGAATGAATGATTGAATTGCTTATTTTTTATTTTTTTTTGGATGAGATTAGCATTTAATATGACATGAGCCTGTTTTTGTGAAATCTCCCATGATGCATCAGTCTGTGTTCATTGATACCTAAGAACTTAAGCTTTTCATTTGTTGGCTGCATTAATACATGCATTCAACAACGCACAAATGCCATGCCAAACGACCCATTTTTTTCATTATTAATTAGTGGAAAACGGCTAACTTTGCGTATCATTAGATCATAAATACTGTGCATCATGACAAAAAAATTTGTCAGACTTAATCAGCGCTGCCTTGTCTTTTTTTCTGTGTTTATAATAGGAATGAAATCACTTTGGCAGATAAGTTTACGAAGGATGAGGTAGCGAACAGATCAAGTGCAGGCCATTTTAGACGGAAAACAATAGAGATTGCTTGAATCTCTTCACAACTTTATTTATTCATTTTGCTTCAGCTTAGTTGCTTATTTATCAGGGGTTGCCACAGCGGAATGAACCGCCAACTATTCCAGCATATGTTTTACGAATTGGATGCCCTTTCAGCCAGGACCCAGTACTGGAAAACACATATACGTCTTGGTGGCGTAGTGTATGAGTGTGTATGGATGTTTCCCAGAGATGGGTTGCAGCTGGAAGGGCATCCACTGTGTGAAATATATGCTGGGTAAGTTGGTGGTTCATTCCGCTGTGGCAACCCCAGATTAATACACTACAGCCAATTTAGTTCATCCAGTTCACCTATAGCGCATGTGTTTGGACTGGGGGAAACCGAAGCACCCGGAGGAAACCCACACCAGCATGGGGAGAACATGCAAACTCCACACAGAAATACCAAGCTAGGACTCGAACCATAAATTTTCTTGCTGTGAGGCGACAGTACTAACCACTGAGCCACCGTGCCACCCTCTTCGCAACTTTTCATTCATTCATTATCTTTTCAGCTTAGTCCCTTGATTAATCTGGGGTCGCCACAGTGGTATGAACCACCAACTTATCCAGCATATGTTTTTACGCAGTGGATGTCCTTCCAGCTGCAACCCATCAGCGGGAAACATCCATACACACTCATTCACACACATACACTACGGACAATTTAGCCTATACCACATGTCTTTGGACCTAGCCGAGGCTCGAACCAGCAACCTTCTTGCTGTGAGGCGACAGTGCTAACCACTGAGCCACCGTGCCGCCCTCTTCACAACTTTTCATTCGTTCATTTTCTTTTCGGCTCAGTCCCTTGATTGATCTGGGGTCGCCACAGAGGAATGAACTGCCAACTTATCCAGCATATGTTTTTACGCAGTGGATGTCCTTCCAGCTGCAAACCATCACCGGGAAACATCCATACACACTCATTCACACACATACACTATGGACAATTTAGCCTATACCACATGTCTTTGGACCTAGCCGAGGCTCAAACCAGCAACCTTCTTGCTGTGAGGCGACAGTGCTAACCATTGAGCCACCGTGCCGCCTTCTCCACTTTTCTTTCTTTTCCTTTTTCTTTTTTGCTGGCGTTTCCTGTCTCACCCTAAGGTCCAATCAGTTAAACTGGAGGATGTTGAACTCCCTCATGTTGAATCCGTCAGACTCAGCACTATTCTGGCCAAGTGGTTTACTGTGATAGGCAACACTTTACACATTCAGCCTGAATGTAAACCGAGCAGACATTATAACCTGTTTTATTAAAGCAATCTTGTTTGCTGGCTCTATGAAACAGCTGAAACTAATTCGACATATATACACAGAGAAAACCTGCAGGCTTATGAGAGCAGTTGTTCAACTTTTGGTCTTGCGGACTTAGTATTGTTATTGTTACTTTAAAACACACTCCTAGTTTCTTTCATTTGTATGTTAATCCGTATGTACTGTTGGGGATGTTTTCATCCACCCTGGGGTTATTTTGAGTCTTAGTGTGGCCATAAATATATATATATATATATACATGAAAAGAAAATAATATTATTTGTACAGATTATTGGTCACGCTGGAAATTAAATACACAACTTGGCAACAGGTTAATAAAATCATTATAGTTTTACAAAAAGTCCAAAAAAATTTTTTTTTACAAATATTTCATATTTAAATCTTAATGTCAAAATGTGGGACATGAATGAAGTAGCATCTATACATTGTTTATCTGTTAATAAATTAGCACCAATATAGAATAAAGGCAGCATATAACAAAGTAAACGTTTCAAAAAGGAATAAAAATTAAAAAAACTCTTCTTCTTCTTTCAACTTCACATGACTTTTAGGTCAAACCAGGTCACTGATTGAAGTCATAACCATTAACGGGTAAAGAGAATGCAGGCGGCAGGTTGATTTGATGTTTTTCTAAAATTACCCGATTTTAGTCTTCTAGAACATTAGCCAGCTTTTATGTCTGTCACTAGGCTCTACTTGTTTGTTTGTTTATTTGTTTGTTTGTTTGTTTATTATTTTCATTTATTAATTTATTTAATGTATTTATTTAAATAATTAATTTAATGTGTATGTATTGATTTATTTGATGTATGTTTGTTTGTTTATTTATTTATTTATTTATATTTATGTCTATATATTAATTTTAATAATTAATATAATGTCTACTTATTTATTTATTTATTTATTTAATGTATGTTTGTTGTTTTGCTTTTATTTATGTATTTGTTTGTTTATTTATTTTTATTTTTAATGTATTTATTTATTTAAATAATTAATTAATTTAATGTCTATTTATTTAATGTATGTTTGTTGTTTTTATTTATTTATTTATATTTATGTATATTTACTTAATTAATTAATTAATTTAATGTCTATTTATTTATATTATGTTTATTTATTTATTTATATTTATGTATATTTATTTATTTGTTTAATGTATTTATTTATTTGTTTCTTTCTTCCTTTGTTTATTTATTTATTCATCTATTTAATGTATTTATTTATTTATTCATTTATGGATGTATATGTATTTTATTTATTTAATTATTTATTTATTTATTTATTTATTTATAGTCAAGCCCAAAATTATTCATATCTCTGGCAAATTCTAACTTTCTGAGTTTTTGTTCAAATATTAATAAAAGCTGATTTTTTTTTTTTTTTTCCCACAATGATGCCTCTTGTGCATCGACCTATTGTCTTTTGGGAGAAGCCTGTGTCTTTTCCGGTGGTTGAATTAAAGTAAGTCAGAATTTGCCAGACATATGAATCATTTCAGGCTTGATCGTATACTAAACCACTGCTCCAAATTTCTTGTTAAACTGCTGTGCCATAAACATACCGCAAAACATTGCCAATGTGTTGTAATTATTAAGACTGCGAGATGTGTTACTAATTCTCGGAGACTGTGTGGTTAAACACTCAACTTAATTTCACAGAACATGCAGTGTTGAACTGCTCAACTGACCTGAGGGCAGCAGGTCACAGGTCCAATAGGGTGCTAACAGGCTGTTTTGGCATTTTTTCAGGTGTTTTAGAGTTCACGTTTATAGTTTTTGTCACATGTTATCTGAAAGAATACTCATCAGGAATGTGATGCTGGGTTCAACACAATTCCTTTATTCCAACACAAATCGATCAAGTTAACCGTTTTTACCAATAAAAGTAGATTAAGCATAAAACAATTAAGTTTTCCCGACAAAAAATAGATAAAGTTGTATTGTTTCAACTCATTTGAAATAGGTAGCTTGAACAAAAATCATTTTTTGAGTGTGACAGGTCAGCGTTGACCTCACACTATAGTGAGTTTTCCTCAAAGTTCACCTATTATGCCCCTTTTTACAAGATGTAAAATAAGTCTCTGATGTCCCTATAGTGTGTATGTGAAGTTTCAGCTCAAAATACCACACGAATAATGCATTGAGACTGTTCCTTTTCTTAAGGATTTCTTAAGGCAGCTTGTCTCAAGGCTTTCATCCTAATTGTGCAGTTTTGATGATTGTCGCTTTAAATTCAAATGAGATTGTGCTCTTTTCAAAAGAGGGCGGAGCTACAAATGCGTCATGTGTACAAATGTGTCAGCATAGTGGAAGATTCAAAAACATAACTAACGTCCTATGCTAATGAAGGAGAGATGGTCATTAATGGGCGGGCCTTACCCCCTCTGATGACACGTACAAAGGGAGAATGTCAATCAAAGGGTTTCTGCAGACTGTTTTTATCATGTGTGATTATAAAACAATTGAATTTACACATTTTTACCATTAGAAGCTGGTTATATTTACAGACGTTTGCCACACAGTTGTGTTTAAACCCCTTATAAAGATGATTTTTGCATGATAGGTCCTCTTTAAAACAAGCAAAATAATCTGCCGTTGGGGTAAGCTAAAGTATCTTTTTTTCACTTTGACAAAGGATTATGTTTATATTTTTTTGATATTTGGACAAGACTCAAGACATAAGTATTCACACATTCTTCCTGCTGGAAGATGAACCATCGCCTCAAGAGCAGGTTTTCATTCATGATGTCTCTTATACCTGTCAACATTGGCATGTGAAAATAAGGGATACGCCCACCATAATAAGGGATACGGGATGATAGCGGTATAGAACTGTGAAATACTGGAGAAATCCGGGAAAAACGGGAGGGTTGACAGGTATGGTCTTGCTGTATACATCTTGCTGAGTCTAATACCATCCCTACAGTGAAGCATGGTGGTGGCAGCATCATGCAGTGGGGATGTTTTTCAGCAGCAGGAACTGGAAGACTAGTCAGAATAGAGGGAAAGATGAATGCAGCAATGTACAGAGACATCCCGAATGAAAACCTGCTTCAGAGTGCTCTTGACCTCAGACTGGGGTGACAGTTCATCTTCCAGCAGGACAATGACTCAAAGCACACCACCAAAATATCAATGGAGTGGCTTCAGGACAACTCGGTGAATGTCCTTGAGTGGCCCAGCCAGAGCCCACAGCTAAAACCTATTGAACATCTCTGAAGAGATCTGAAAATGGCTGGACACCGTGGCTTCCCATCCAACCTGATAGAGCTTGAGAGGTACTGCAAAGAGAAATGGGCAACAATTCCCAAAGACATGTGTTCAGAGCTTGAGGCATCATATTCAGAAAGACTTGAGGCTGTAATTGCTGCCAAAGGTGCATCAACAAAGTATTGAGCAAAGGCTGTGAATACTGATGTCTTGTGTCTAGTCCAAATAAACTCATAAAAGTAGAGTAAATAGTGAGTACATTTTCATATTTTTCTTACGTTTTGACTGCTGACTTTGAATATATTGACTTACGTTCAGCTAAATCATATGAGTTTAAGTGAATCTTCAATTTGAATGCGTGCTATAGACCATGTATGGTGCATTTTGTGGCATTTTGTTGTCATACTGTATATTAGACTCATTTCACTTCAATTGTGAGAAACAACTTTAAGAATAAACAACTTTGTGTTTTTGGGGTTGCATAAGGATAATACTCACTAAAACTGTAATTATTTTTCCTCGGGAACTGCTGCTTTACATCTGGAGGACCATCAGTGCTTTATTTGCTCTTTTCTCCATGTAATGGATGCTGAATCGGCTCAATCTTTTGCAACTTCCATATTCACTGCCAAATGCTCCAAACAAGAGTCCGCAATTCTAAAGCAGGAAAAAAACTTGTTGAGGAGAGTTGGACTTTCCTCAGTCCACACTGCTTTTCTTCTGTCTTTTATTGTCCCATATGTCATGAGTCTGAGGCATGAACCAATCAGACAGCTGGTTCCAGTTTGGCAAGACAGTTCTCACCAGTCAAACCATCAAAAGCCTGAGAAACTGGAGCCACTCTGCATGGAAACGCTAATTGATGCAATATGGTACTACATCCAGGCGTTCAGGTTATCTTAAGAGACTTTCTTTTTTAATAAAGGGTGGCCGGTGATTTATGGAGGTTACATCCTGAAGATGAAATTTGCAGGATATATATAATAGGAAATATACAGGATTGGTTATTTGTTAACATTAGGGTTGAATTTTTAGCAGGGTTGGAGGCAGGGGCTTCGCTAGACCCAATTTACTGGGGCACGTACTCCTGTAAAAATCAGTAGTGCCCCAGTAAACGCTTTGAGATATAATTTACTTCATATGCAAAGTGTATTTATTAAGAGTGGTAATCCCGGAATAGGCGCCACGGTGGCGTAGTGAGTAGCACGTTCACCTCACAGCAAGAAGGTTGCTGGTTCGAGCCTCGGCAGGGCCAGTTGGCATTTCTGTGTGGAGTTTGCATGTTCTCCCCGTGGTTGTGTGGGTTTTCTCCGGGTGCTCCGGTTTCCCCAACAGTCCAAAGACGTGGTACAGGTGAATTGGGTAAGCTAAATCGTTCGTAGTGTATGTGTGTGAATTGGAATGTGTGGATGTTTCCCAGATATGGGTTGCGGGTGGAAGGGCTATATAAGTTGCTGGAATAAGTTGCTGGATAAGTTGCTGGAAACAAATGCTGGATAAGTTGGCGGATCATTCCGCTGTGGCGACCCCGGATTAATTAAGGGACTAAGCCGAAAAGAAAATGAATGAATGAATCCCGGAATAAAGACGTGATTCTTTATGTGCAACCGATCCAACGCTGGTGAAAGCAATGTAGTTTAATCAAAAAGCAAACTGACACATCTCTACATGTGCGCAGAAAACCATACCCGCACACCTCACGCACAGCTGATGCTGGACCCTGACGCGCTGCTGTTCTCTCGGTCTAAGTCCCGGTTGTTAACACACACGCCGAAAAATACTGCTCACGCGCTGCTCGTGCGATTTGAAACCGGCGTAACAGCGTTTTACGCGAAGGTGTCGGCACGCAGTGAGTTTTCCAAGTCGACAAAGCTAAAGTTGAAATGATATGATGGTGAGGTGATTTTACTAAGCATGCCTCCTGATAGATTTTTTTTATTGTATGAATTAAAAACGAGGGATGGCTGGTCAGAGAGGTAAGACTTAATAAACCTAATTCTCTGCCATGTGTCAAGTCCAAGACAACAGATAATTCTATAAAACATTTTTTTTTGTATTCTATAGAATTGTCTATAGTATTTCATTCCAATGAAACTAATATAGATGCAAAAGATTTCCTAAATTAACTTTCTTAAACAACCAGACCCCCTGTCCCCCCTGGGGATTTATGCCCATGCCAATGACTGGGTGAGATCGCATCTGCACGGCACGGGTTGTATGTGTTTGTTTCCATGATCCACGGGGTTTGTTGTATGTTTTTCCTGGCGATTCTGTCAGGCCCGATACAGCAAAGCTGTTGGTGTGCAGCATGCATTTTTGTCAGTAGAGCTGTCCGGAATTGGAGGATGGCGGACTTTGTCTTTTATCAGTTGAGTTCGTTATTGTCAATGGTTCGTTATTCAGACACATCGCCTATATCCGTGTTGCTGTGTTCGCACATGTTTAAAATCCACCAGATTACAGCAGGGTTAATGGTAGGCATGGGATAACCGTTTTTAAAGTATACCACGATTTGGAATCAAGGTTTTAAAACCATCAAAATTTTCTGCTATACCGTTCCTAAAGTATGTGTAAGATTTTTTATTCATGTTTTTTTTTTTTTTTTTTTTTTTTTTTAGGACAACAGTGTCTCCAGCAAAAAAATATACCCAAAGATGCCTTTTCAAATTGTAAAAAAATCTGTGTTATTGAAACTAATAAAGACAGCAGAAGTCAATGATTTACTTGATTTATTTAGCCTGACATGTTTACTGCTCCAAAATACTTTAAATGTTTTAATAAATAAAATATATTGTGTTCAAAGCGGAAAAAGGTTTTGTTTTTTAGCCAGACATTAAAAAAGATTATATTTTAGAGCAGTAAACACAATACCTTCCTACAGTGATATTTGTATCCGAGGTTATCATACCGTCAGAATCTTATACCTGCCCATGCCTAGTTAATGGTTGGAATAGATAGGACTAAAGAGACCTGCTGCACTGCTATCTGTGTCTGCTTTCAGACCCTTCTCATTTATAGTATTTACATAAACATGATTATCTTTATAATGATAAAACAAATTGTGGTTTATACCATCTGTTTATGAAATTACGAATAACAAATGCAGCAGGACATTAAATTACTGCTTATTTCTTTGCATTTTAACTTTAACTATAAAATAATAGGTCACCTCACAGTTTGTGTCTCATTTTGTGAGCCGACTGTTCGCTTCACTCTAATTCCCCTGCTCTGCCGGCCACATCCACTCCTCCCTCTGCCCGCAGAGCTCCACGCCCATCTCAAAGCATTTTTTTTTTATTTCTAAGGTAGACTTGACCTGAAAGAGGGGGGTTTCATGAACCTTTAAAAACAGCAAAAGTTAATTCGGACACGCTCTTAATACTTTTGCGCCATGCGCTTTAGACTTTGCGCTTAGATCGTTAAAATAGAGCCCTGAGTATTCAAACTGAAATGGCGTCTCTTGTTCTTTGCACTTCTTTAACCTGCACTTTATCCAAACATTTATTTTACAAAACTTGTACAAAAAACACTCCGTTGATTTCAGCTATTTCATTTTGGTTTCCCGGTAAGTACATGTTTACTAAATATTTATCTCTGACTCACAGAAGCTCTTTTCAGATGCTCAAGAGGATAACACTACATGCTGTGGAATGAAAACTGATCTTTTCTTCTCTTCATTTTCTGTAATGCAACAGCTCTCGCAGAAATAGACATTTTGTGATTTTTAAAATTTTTATCTGCATTCATGCACAACAACAAATAAAGTGTAGAGAGATCCATGTTTATGAATTCACGAACATGATAAATGTTCATGATGAAATCGATAAAGGCCCAGACAATCCTTTTGGTGCATCACATTGGCCTATTAGATGTTTAACCATCCATCCTTTTGTACGCCACAGTAAACTGACAGCACGATGCTTTAGTAAAACTAACACTGAAACTGAAACAGCCTTCACATTGATTCTGGAGCTCAACTGAAATCCATCCGAGGATTCTGGAACTCGAGTTAAGTCTAGAAGCTTCAAGTCTGGCACTGAGCACAGGTTTTGTAAAAGCTCCTGATGCCCCACTAAAAAGGCTGAATTACATCCAGATGGAGGGACTCTCTGCTGTCAGGGTCCAAAGCCAATGTTTCCGTCAGGGAAAACGGCTATAGGAGCCAGGTGGAAAACTATTCACCTCAAACCCATTTCCCACATTGTGAGCGATGGGGATTCAGGGCCAACAAACATATGAACAAAGCTTACATCTGATTTTATAGACATGATCGGAACCAGGGATTTCCCCCCAAAAAAGTTAAAAATCTCATTTGAAGAGTCTACGAGGATCTGAGAATCCTTGTAGCAAACTTATGGGTGTTTGTTGCTGCAAGAAATAATAATAATAATAATTCCTTACATTTATATAGCACTTTTCTAGACACTCTAAGCGCTTTACACAATTACACAACAATCATCTACCACCAGTGTGCAGCATCCACCTGGATGACGCGACTGCAGCCATATTGCGCCAGACCGCACACCACACACCAGCTGATTGGTGGAGAGGAGACAGAGTGATGAAGCCAATTATGATATGGGGATGTTAGGAGGCCATGATGGACAGAGGCCAGTGGGCAGATCTGGCCATGATGCCGTGGTTAAACCCCTACTTTTTTCGAAGAACATCCTGGGATTTTTAACAACCACAGAGAGTCAGGTCCTCGGTTTAACGTCTCATCAGAAAGACGTCTCTCACTGAGCAGTATAGAGTCCCCTTCACTATACTGGGGCGTTAGGACCCACACAGACCGCAGGTTGAGCGCCCCCTGTTGGCCTCACTAACACCACTTCCGGCAGCAACCTAGCTTTCTCATGTGGTCTCCCATCCAGGTACAGACCGGGCGCAGCCCTGCTTAGCTTCAGTGGGCGACCATGTGAGAGTTGAAGAGAGCTAGCTGCCGGCTAAGAAAGCAACCATTCGTTGGTGTTGTGCTTTATTTTCATTCGTTTATATTCATTTATTTTTCATTTAATTACTTTATCCAATCATTTGATCATTAGTCATTCAAATAATTATCATTTAATTGATTATTAATCAATGATTTAATTATTATTTGTCATTTTATTCTGTATTTATATTTTATTATTATTATTTTTCTATAACTATTCATTCATTAATTTTCTTTTGAGCTTAGTCCCTTTATTAATCCACGGTCGCCACAGTGAAATGATCCGCCAACTTGTCCAGCATATGTTTTACACAGTGGATACCCTTCTAGCGGCAACCAAGCACTGGGAAACATCCATGCACTCTCACATTCACACACACAAACTCATACACTACGGCCAATTTAGTTAATCCATTTCATCTTTCTAGAATTATTGCTTTCTGTAATCATGTCTGTACTGCGCTTCAATAATGCGACTAAAATCTCCGTACTCCACCTGTCTTAATTAGTTTGATTAAGACCTTAGTCTGATTACATTAATCAACAATTGCTGTTTACATGCAAGGTGGAACAAGTGACAACAGAGTGAGGATCCTTATGCAGGTTTTATTCAGAGTCATAGTCAAACAGGCAATGATCAACAACAGGCGCAAACCGGTACAAACAAGGCAATCCGGAGGTGTCGCCAGGTAACAGGTAGATTCCGATAAAAAAAAAATTCCTTTACGCTTTTTGAATTGCATTATGGAACCCTTATTTTTCTTCCAACATCTTTTAACATTGAAAAGTTTGAAAAAGTGACTTTTATGAACATTTTTAATAGTTTAAAGTGATAGGTTTGGGTTGGTGTAGTATATTACACAAAAAAAACTGCTAGTACATTTTCTGTTTTTTTACAGAATTACTCCTCTATATATATATATATATATATAATTTCTTGTATTTTATATTACCTCAAACTACTAAAATGTCAATAAAAGTCACTTTGTTAAACTGTAGATTTGAATTTTCAACATCAAAAGTCGACAGAGCAGAGATCAAAGTCCCGTAATGCAATTGGTGTGAACCTACACTGGTCTTACGATTCGGTTCGGTTACGATTATCATGCCATCGATTCGCTTCAATTCAATATCTACGTTAAGTTTACCTGCTCAAAGAACACTCTTTTTTAAAACAAAACTCAAATACGAGCAAAGAACAACATGAGCATTTATATAGTTATGGTTTATAGCAAATAAACTAATGTAAATATTATCCCTCTTGCTTTTTGAGCTCTGTCGAGTGACTTCCTGCACTTCTATGATTGATCATTCTCTTCACCCGCTCTACAGAAAGGGCTCCGATTGGCTCTGAAACTGTCAGTGATGTTCCCCGATGAATGACACGGGAACAACAGCCAAGGCCAACAAGCCAACAACAGCATATTACTGTCTATTTGAGCATAATGTGCAGTTATCACAGGTAATCCGTAATGGATGCAGTGGAGAAAACTCGCACTACAAACACGCTTGTGTCTGGATCCACAAGTATCGCTTTAACAGGAACTCCATTTCTCCCTTGTGGTGAAATAGCGGCTCGCGTGCTGTACCTTCAGTTTCAGTAAAAGACTGTCCAGCAAACTCACAAGAAGTGAATTGTGCACAATTATCTGCTTTTCAGAAGTAGGAACGTTTTATTGATTCGCCCTCGCCTCCTTCGCCATAGTATTCTACCTCAACAGTGCATATGAGAGAAATGACGTCATACGTAATAACCGGTTAGGATCTATTACCGGTTATGATCTATTACTGAACCGATATCGAATTGTTCCCATCGTGGTCCATCACAAAAACAATACATTTTGATACCTCTAATATACAGGCATAGTCATATAGGACCAGGGATTTTTATTTAACTGAAAAATCTCATTGAAAAGATGCAGTCTGGCTTTCTAACTTGCATTATCTTGTCATTTGTTTGGATTAACTGTGATTTCCTGTTCCCGAATGATGAGGATTGAAAAAATGTGCATTGTTAATGATTACACGGCGACTGCTGCAAACCATTATGCTTGCATTTTGATGTCTTCAAGGATTACAAACACACGGTCTCATTCCTCGACGTTGTGCCAATGTAACCATGGTTTTTGTGTTCGTGTTTTTAAAGCCACAATTGAAACTTTGATAACAGACTTTCTTCATTTCCTCGTCGCTGGGAGGTGTGTGTATGTGTGTGCTGAAGTGTGAAAAATGTGCGAGACTGCAGGCCGAAACAGCAAGAGAGCAGTCAAAGAGCAGCTTTAAATGCCAATCACGAGTAATGCATACTTCACTCACAGTTACGGATACAGGACAAAGAACAAAGAGGAAAGAACAGACCTCCCTGAGCTATGTGTATAATTAGCCTCTTATTGATGTTATATATTGTTTTACTCTTCACTGTTTTGCTTTAAAAGAACACTTTTTTTGGAAACAGGCTTGTTTTACATCCTCCCTAGAGTTAAATAGTTGAGTTTGACCATTTTTGAATCTAGCACTTTTAGCTTAGCATAGCATAGATCATTGAATCAGATTAGACCATTAGCATCTTACGGCTGGTTTATACTTCTGTGTCGATTGATCGGCGTGACCCACGATGCCTGCCTTGCACGTAGACGTGCATTTATACTTCTGCATGCTGTTTGTGTTGCTCTGCAATAACACTTCTGAAACACTAGCTGGCAGTTGTTTTTTATGTTCCTCTGGGATGAGTTTCTTCATGGTTGTTTTGTTTTTTCTGAATGCTACCTTAATGTACAAGTAGCTAAATCTCGCTCAATCAGAGGTAGGAGCTGGTGGACGTGCAACAACTTTAATCATAAGGTAGACACAAAACAGAAGTTTCCATCTGGAGCTCCATCACAAGACTTGACACTTGTAAACACTCGCTTCATTGGGCTTGCGGCTCTCAGCACCGCCCACACTTGCCACAGCTACCAAGCCGACCAATCACAGAGCTTGTGCTATGTGTCGTTGCGATGTGTGGTTACATTTTTTGATAGGTGCTTGTTAGCGTCGGCGTCAGCCATGGCGAGGGTTATGGTGACTGCGCAAAGGCTGCACTGGATGCAAAATTATAAATCAGCCTTCACTCATAAATGATCAAAGAGATCATTTTTCTGTTTAAAGTTTGACTCTTTTGTAGTTACACTGTGTACTAATGCTGCGTTCACACCCGATGCGATAGAAGCGTCAAATGCGAGAGATTTACACGTTAAGTCAATGCAAAGACGCAAATAGATATCCTGCGGCACGATACATGCGAATGAAGCGGCGCGTGAGTTGAGTGTTTTGCGCGATTGACGCGCGTATCGTGTTTATCGCGAATCGCTTGAGTTTGAAAATCTGAACTTTAGCGGACTATCATGCCACAGTAACCAATCAGGAGCTTGCTCTTGTGGGGGTGTGATTATGACGTAGCACCTGTTGTTGGTGTCCTGGGGGAAAATCCTCCTGCCAACACCAAACTTCATCAAACTGGACTTGGCTCAGTCAGAAGCACCACTGAAAGCTTCCATCGTTGATGAACTCGTAGAGCTCGGTGCACCTCTGAAAGGATCTAGTGGACTCAGACACGGCTCCAAACGAATTGGAGCTGTTGTTCAGCCTTCATAAAGCACATAAACACAGTTATTTTCTCTATGAAATCCATGTTAGCCATTTAGCAATGAAGCTAGAGTCACCAGACCATAGACAGAAGTCCTGCCCATCACGCGAATCCGCGTCTGTTGTGAAGTGAATTTGACGCGCGAATGAAGTGGATTTGTACGCGTGAATGAAGCAAGTAAACTCAAAATGTTCACGCGTCTATTAACGCACGAATAGTGCGATTTATCTGCGCTTGCAAGCGCGGATAAATAGCAACTTCTCATTTTCCGACACTCTTAGTACACATTGTAACTACAGAAGAGTTAAAAATGGTAAAACTCTTAGTCTGAGTACACGATATAACTGTAGAAAAGTTTACTTTTGTTTACTTAAGTTTACTTTAAATAGTAAAATTAGTGAGATGCTAATAGTCTAATCTGATTCAATGATCTATGCTAAGCTAAGCTAAAAGTGCTAGATTCAAAAATGGTGAAACGCCGAGTCTAAGTACACAATATAACTGCAGAAGAGTCAAGCTTTAAGTAGTAAAATTATCTCTTTGGCCATTTACGAGTAAGATGCTAATGGTCTAATTAAATTCAATGATCTATGCTAAGCTAAGCTAAAAGTGCTAGATTCAAAAATGGTAAAACTCTTAGTCTGTGTATAGAATGTACCTGCAGAAGAGTCAAGCTTTAAATAGGAAAAAATTATCTAAAAACTTTGGTCATTTTATGAGCGACATGTTAATGGTCTAATCCAATTCAATGATCTATGCTAAGCTAAGCTAAAAGTGCTAGATTAAAAAATGGTAAAACTCTTAGTCTGAGTATACCTGTAGAAGAGTCAAGCTTTAAATAGGAAAAAATTATCTAAAAACTTTGGTCATGTTGTGAGCAACATGCTAATGGTCTAATCTGATTCAATAATCTATGCTAAGCTAAGCTAAAAGTGCTAGATTAAAAAAATGGTAAAGCTCTAAGTCTGAGTACAGGATGTTATCCAAAACCTTTAGTCATTTTGTGAGCGACATGCTAATGGTCTAATCCGATTCAATGATCTATGCTAAGCTAAGCTGAAAGTGCTCCTGGCAGAGATGCTAAAACTCAACTGTTTAACTCTAAGTGCCTATTTTCACAATAAGTGCAGTGTTCCTTTAAGCATACAGTAATTTGTCTGCCTAATGTTTCAGGAAAAACACAAAGGCTCTCTAATGCAAACACGCATGTAAAGAACACAAATAGAGCTGTCCCAGCGTACCCTTTATTAGTACCTCTCCTCTCCTTGGCCGCTTCGCTGTGTAAAAATATATGGGTCATTGACATTAAGTGTCCCAAGAGGCGATGGTGTATTACAGCATTGGGGCCACACAGGAGAAACAAAAATAGACAAAGGCTGTGTGATTTTCTGGTGTAGCAAACTTTTTAGTGCTTTTCCTTTCTTTGTATGAACATTGTTATAGGCTGAAACTGTACATGATTAAGACTGGTCACATTATTACAATTTCTTTGTTACACGTTATAGTATAATCCTATTACATACTATAATAAAACCCAATAACTTATGCATAATTACAAACTTACTTTCATTCTAACCTTATACATATACAAATAAAGTAAATGATTAGCCCTTGTGAATTATTAGCCACATGTATATGCATAGGTGTAATGTTCATGACAAAACAGACACACTATTTGCATCACTGTCTATATTTAGATAGAATTATATATTCTATATTTGTCTAGAATTATTATTATTATTATTATTGTTATTATTATTATTGTTGTTGTTGTTGTTGTTATTGTTGTTATTATTATTATTGTTATTATTATTATTACTGTTATTATTATTATTGTTATTATTATTGTTATTGTTATTATTATTATTGTTATTAATATTATTGTTGTTGTAATTATTATTATTATTGTTATTATTATTATTATTATTATTATTATTGTTGTTGTTGTTGTTATTAGTTTTGCTATTATTATTGTTGTTGTTGTTGTTGTTGTTGTTGTTGTTGTTTTTGTTATTATTATTATTGTTATTATTATTGTTGTTGTTGTTGTTGTTATTGTTGTTGTTGTTGTTGTTGTTGTTGTTGTTGTTGTTGTTATTATTATTATTGTTGTTATTATTATTATTGTTGTTGTTGTTGTTATTGTTATTATTGTATTATTATTATTATTATTATTATTATTATTATTATTTATTTATTCTTCTTATTATTATTATATTCATTCACTCATTTTGGTTCCTTTTTCCTTAAAATAGTTAACTCAGCTGCCATGCGCTATGTGAAGTTTCACAAACTAATTTGGAGAGGAGCACGCGATAGGATCGACTACAGCTGGTTCCTATCACTAATCACTAGCTAGCCAATCGGATCATTCCAAATTTAACTTAAATATCCAGCCTAAACTTCATTCCTCGTCTTCGTTTTGGAAGACAACCCTCCTCCCCACCCAATCCATCGCTTCTCCCTCCTCCTCAATTTTAAATGCCACTATTGCCCCATAGCAAGAAGGTTATTGGTTCAAACACTAGCTGAGCCGGTCGGCACTCTCTGTGTGGAGCTTTCATGTTCTCCCCATATTTGCGTGGGTTTTTCTTGGGTACTCTGGTTTCCTCTCACTGTCTAAAGACATGTAACACAAGTTAAAGTCACAAGCACCTAAAACGTACACACTGACACAGCTGGCGGTTTATTCTTGGGAAGTTATCGAGACCTATGTGATTTCGATCTCCTAATGCTCATTGGGGTTCTCTCCTGGGACAGCATGCCAAACCTGCTAAAATAGTCAAGCATTATCTAATGGCCCATTTGAGTGGTACGGTACGGTATGGTACGGGTCGGTAGGCTTTCAGACAGTGGAAATGGCCTTAAAAATGTACCGAACCGTACCGTACCACTCAGTGGAAATGGGCCATTCGAACTCTTGAAATAGGGATTATAGAATGAGCCAACAAGTGAGCAGATTCAGATAGTAGTACGTTTTATTTAAAGCAATCTCTTTTTTTCATTTAAAAGTTGAATTTCTTTCCCGAAGTCAACAGAAACCGTTTTAGAGCGTCTTGAAATAAGAAAAAAGTGTATATTTACATTGCAACAAGGACATGGTAAAATAAAGTGCGACTGCAAGAGTTTGTATTGTTCCCAGATGCAAGAACATCCACTCATAATGATTGTCATAGTAATATTTTGCGTCTTCCGTTTCTCCTCAGGATGGATGAAAACTACAGCATCATTCCTCATGGAGTAAACTTCCAGGACCCCATATTTCCTGACACGCCGGAGAACCATCGCATGTTTGCCAGCTTATTCCAGTTTTCCAACTGCACAGCGGGCACGCAGGTTCACACGTACACCCCAGACTGGGAGCTGCAGGAGGATAATCGGGTGAGTTGCTTTAAATGAATTCCAACAATAGTAATAATAGTTGATCATTTTTAAGACTGATGCAATTTAATGTTCACTCTATACCATAAGCTGTTACACTTAAAAATTACTTCCTTGCATAGGATTCTGAAATTTGTGTCTGAAATAAATTCATTTGACCAGTCTGTGTCGATCATATTTACAACCTGCCTCCAAAGCTTTTGATTTCTAAAAAAGAATTCAGATTGGGATCAACATTGTGACTAATACACCTTTTCAATGGCATACTTTGGTGTAGGTGTGTGTGTGTCTTGTATTCCTTATTCTGTGGGGAACAAGTGACCCCATAAGTATAGCAACACCAGTAACTCTTGACCTTGTGTGCACATTATTGACCTTGCAAACCCAAGACTGCCCAAATTTAACTACCTGCCTATGTCATTTTTTACCCGCACTATATATGCGTCTTCATTTCCTTTCCATAGCTATCTTCATCTGGAAGAAACCCTCCTCTTCCCCTCCTTCCACCTTTTTCCAGAACAGGTGGCACGGCGGCCCAGTGACTAGCACTGTTGCCTCACAGCAAGAATGTCAATGGTGTTGGGTCCTCGCCGGGCCATCTGGTATTTCTGTGCAGAGTTTGGATGTTCTCCTCGTGTCCGTGTGGGTTTTCCCCAGGTTCCCCGGTTTCCTTCCACCATCCGAACATGCTCTATATTATAGAATAAGCCTACAATTTTTCTAATGTTTTACTCTCAGGAAGTTCTCCTTGGCTGCAGCAGCGGGGAGTTTTGAGATCGACCTGACCTCAATCTTCCCTTGCCTGCGAATGGGAGGGAGCCCTCGGCCCGAGGATCCCTTGAGCTCAGGGCTCTCTTCCGGGACAGCATGCCAAACAAGCTATGTCCTAATTATGGGCTAAGTGTGAATTCTTGAAAACTTGTAGTAACTTGTAGTAATAAATATTGGGTGCGACAAAATGTTTTAAAAGTTAGGCACACCAGTGCTACAAAGCAAACTTCGAGCTTAACTTCGAGATCTGTTGCTGTAAATAAATTAAAATAAAAATTGTAATTGTATTTTCAATAGTAAACTGATTTCTAGTGATGTATATAACTATTTAAAACCATAAATTATTGAAGGGAGACAGCTGGAGAGTCATGTATCTTTGGTCAAAGAGCCACACGTGACTTGTAAGCCATTTCAAGAGTTCACGCTTAGCTGATGATTGATAATAAAGCGTATTTGGCATGCTGTTCCGGGAGAGAGCCCTGAGCCCAGAATATCCTCGAGCCCGAGGCTCTCTCCCGTTTGAAGGGCGAGAGGAGAGTTTGAGCTCAGGTAGGTCTCGAGAACTCCCCTACTTGTTACGCGTGGAGATATATGGTTAATAGTTGTCTTTAGGATGTTATTTTGGAGTAGTCAATTTACTTATGGTGCGTGTCTTTGGACAGTGGGAGGAAACCGGGGAGCCCGGGGGAAACCTACAAGAACACGAGGAGGGCCAGGGGCCAAATATGCAGCGTTCTTGCTGTGAGGCAACAGTGCTAACCACTGGGCCGCCGTGCCGCCCTATCAGAGAAGGGGTGGAGTAGGGGTGGAAGGGGGGGAGCAGCTCTGGTAATTTATGGTGTGTTAGTAATCATCTGATTGGTGCAAGAGACTGAGCTGATTCGGTGCCAGCTGTGTTCAATCATAAGCACGTGATCCTCTCGAAATTAGTTTATAAATAAACCACACATAGATTCCCTTCCACTGCTTTACACCATTGCTTATAATAGCCAGTGCCCATTTCACTTTTTTGATGGGATTTTGGTGTGTTCACTTTTCATCAAACTGAATAATATAGTGTTCATTAGAGAGAGGCTCGTTTCCAAACCATCCCAATAATTGCTTGTTGTGTGTTTGTGTGTCTGCATGCTGATGGAAAGTATTACAGGCAGGCAGACTCGCCATAGAGGAACTGCAGTATTGCTTGTTCGAGTCTTTTGCATGCCTGCTTGTGGTTGTCTTGGCTTCTGAAAATGGATGAGAGGCTCTAGCAGAAGCTTTTGTGGCTATTACATGCTGAACACACACACACAGACACAAATAAATCAACATTTCACTGCCTAACATCAGCTCAGAAATCCTGCTCGAATAAGTAGACAGCATCTTAAGAGAGTCCAAACCAACTGACATTTTCAAGCCTATGCTGTGAGTTGGTGTTCCCCCTTAAGTGTGGTTTATGTCTGGGTCCAAGTCTCGAGAGAATTAAGAGAAATGACTGCTGGGATATTAACATTCCTATTCTTTAGTTTTCATCTGGGACATGTTTCTTATAATGCTGATGGCACGTTTCAAGTCAAAACCATAGGCTCTCCGACCTAAAATGCATCTTCACATTGGGATTGTGCGTGACTTCTATAGTGTATTTTTGATGGTATGTTCAGGGTGCGAACTATGGGGGGAGCTAGGTGGAGTTTGGCTCCTCTAAATAAGGCATGGGCTCCCCTGAAAACATGAAATTTTGGGGGTCTCAAAAAATATTGACGATGTGTTATTTTGATGTGCAGTTTCAGTATTGTGATCGTGGATTATGATGTGTAAAAGTGCAAAAACATCATTCATGCTAGGCATGGGACGATAACCGTTATCAAGGTATACCGCGGTATGGAAAAGTCAAATTTTTCATACCGCCAAAATTTTCTGCCATACCGTTCCTAAGGTATGTGTAAGATTTTTTTGTTTACATTTGTTTGGGGTTTTTTTTAGGTATAAATTGTAAAGACATCGGTGATTTATTATTTTATAATTATTTAGCCTGACATGTTTACTGCCCCAAAATATTTTAAATGTTTTTTAAACGTATTTTATTTTACGTGTAAATGAACGTAAAATAAAATATGTTACGTTCATGGGGGAAAAAGGTTTTGTTTTTTAGCCAGACATTTAAAAATAATATATATTAGTACAGTAGTCAAAATACCGTCATACCGTGAAACTGTGATGTTTTTATCCAAGGTTATCATACCGTCAGAATCTTATTCCAGCCCATGCCTAATTCATGCATGACGGCCATTTACACCTCACTTTAAAAAAGATAACTATAAGTTATTCTTGTCATGAGCACCAAGGTGTGGGGGCGCTGAGGAATAAAGTCCAGGCATGTCAAAGACTGACAGTCAGACGCTCTCATATGGACGTTGAGACATTGCTTATAGACGAATGTTTGTAAACATTCAGGATGCGCGCGCAGCAAGGTTGCAGAAAAAAACGGAAGCGCTAGCATGTACAGCGTGGGAATGACATTTGATGTGGTACAGCGTTTGTTGTTGTCTTAGAAATAAGTTATATTGATAACATATTATTTACATAATGCTTTCAGTGAACAGCTGTCACCCAGTGATAAGCACAGTTATTCTGCAAAAGTAACGTTAAAGTGAGCGCCGTTCGTCTGTCAGGTCCATCTGCGATAGCACCTTCCTAATGGATAAGATGAAATGGCCAAGCATCCAACCTGAAATATACAACTATCTCATTGAAACTCCAAGTGACTTTACAAGAGAGAAGTTAAAGGTCTTCAAGTCTTTGGATGCCTACAGTTGTGTTCTGTGTGGTCATGTGCAAGAAATAATGCTCCATGATGACCAGATTCAACACTATGTTGTGCTAAAAACCGAGGTTCTGTCTAGCCAAAGACAAGGACAGAAGACAGAGCTGTACAAGGCCTGGGTAATCATTATAACATATAATCATTAAAATTTACTACAGATACCTTTACTCTACCTGTACTACATTTTTGGGCAAATAATTGTACTTTTACCTGAGTATGATTTTTCAGTACTCTTTCCACCATTGGTCATATATCATATTAGCAATATTATTTTCCCATGCCTTCGTGTCTGTGAGAGCATTCAGGAATCATTATTAAGGAATTGAAAGTCGCAGCCAATGGAAATCAACCCTGTCTTCGTCAATTAACAATCAAGTATAGAAAAGCTTATTTAAACAGAAGTTTATAATGGCCAACATGTTTATTTTTTAAACTGTATCGTCACTAATGCAAGCAGTACATTCGTATGACCTCAGGCTATAGTTTCCTTAATATATTCCACATTGATGCCAGTCTTTACATGTTTACACATCACATAACTCCTCAATCCCATCTGACCTACACATGGGTTCAGGTGCAAGCATGATGATTAGAGCTACTCAGGAAATCCACGCTTACGGAAAACACACTTACAGCTGTGATTCATTTGCAGATGTAATATACGTTCAGGCTCAGGACTCGAGGAACACATGTGAGAGGCCAGCAGCAAATGCTTTGCTTTCTGAAGGATTGTGAACTTGCCATTACGTAACAAGAACAACAAATGCTATCTGACGAGTTTCAGCTGCTTTTATTTCCACCTGATAATTAGAGCTTGATTAAAACGCAGCCGGATTAATCAAGTTTTCTAATTACGTCATACTTATTTAACTTTAAGGTCCTTTCGTTTACAAGTTGTTTAAGGTCGTTTCGTTTTGTTTACATCTAATGCCGAGTTCAGACTGCATGATTTTAGCCCCGATTTTAACTCTCTGACAGGTTTTGAAAAATCGCTGACAAATCGGTGCTCATTTACACGAGTAGCAATCATACAGTGTGAACTATCAAAGTCACGATCTTAGAGAATCGCAGATCAGTCGCTGACACTCGTCAGATATTTGGCGTGCTAAATTTCTGGAACTATCGGCAATTCAAATCATGCCGTGTAAAATGTGTTCTGATTGAAAATAACATCGACGATTATCTAAAGCCAATGAGAGGGCAGCATTCACTAGTTTGCGTACCTGCAGGCCAGTGGGAGGTTGGGGGAGAAGTTAAAAGTGATAGTCAGTCTATTTGGAACCAAGAAATGAAGGAAAATCCAGTGGAAAGTTGGCAGGAGGGCGCCACGGTGGCGTAGTGAGTAGCACGTTCGCCTCACAGCAAGAAGGTCGCTGGTTCGAGCCCCGGCTGGGTCAGCTGGCATTTCTGTGTGGAGTTTGCATGTTCTCCCCGTGGTTGCGTGGGTTTCCTCCAGGTGCTCCGGTTTCCCCCACAGTCCTAAGATATGTGGTACAGGTGAATTGGGTAGGCTAAATTGTCCATAGTGTATGTGTGTGAATGAGAATGCATGGATGTTTCCCCGAGATGGGTTGCGGCTGGAAGGGCATCCCCTGTGTAAAACAAATGCTGGATAAGTTGGCGGTTCATTCCGCTGTGGCGACCCTGGGTTAATAAAGGGACTAAGCCGAAAAGAAAATGAATGAATGAATGAATGAATACGGAAGAAGAAAGGCATCTATGTTTTGATGACCTGTCGGTGAAATTAATGGGAAATGTAAATTTTTGGGTTATTTTTAGGCAATTT
Source organism: Danio albolineatus (assembly GCA_903798035.1). Taxonomy (NCBI): domain Eukaryota; kingdom Metazoa; phylum Chordata; class Actinopteri; order Cypriniformes; family Danionidae; genus Danio; species Danio albolineatus. The sequence continues at coordinate 502,105 of CAIGQQ010029614.1, forward strand.
AAAGGGGTCTTTTTTATGTTTTAATGTTTCATAATGTTTGTTAGAAATGTACCAAAATAAGTTCTTCTCTATTTGAGTAGGCCCTGTTTCTGAACTCAAATATTTTAGACCATATTTTACCCCTTCTACAGTATATTCTGTAGTTTGTTTGGGTAACAAGCATCTCACTAGAGCCCGAATTTAAAGGGATAGTTCCTTTCAAACAAACTACAGAATATACTGCAGAAGGGCTGAACAATCAGCAGCAGAAGTTACTCAAATAGAGAAGAACCCATTTTGGTACATTTGTAACCGACATTATGAAACATCAAAGTGTTAAAATGATTAAAGGTCAACAAAACTGTCACTCCATCTTCTTATGTGTATTTTAGGCTGTTTTTATTATTTGCTTCATGTACTGTATGATGTGCTTAACTCTGACATCCTGTTTCATTCAATTCTTTCAGCTGTGGTGCTCCAACATACAGAAGGCCTTATTCGAGGAGGAAGAAAAAGTCAAAAACCTTTCTCAGAAAGTGAAGATCCTGGAGAAGGCCAACAACCACCTGAGGGACAAAGTGAAGAATATGAAGCGTCTCTTGAGGCAGGCCAAACGAGAGACCAAAGAGCCCGTTCAGAGCTTCAAACAGCTCCATGAAGCTGAACCAGTGTTACCCCATCCACAACAGGACACCACCCAGGAGCAGAAGCCCACCCTCAGGAAAATCATCCCCAAAACGCTCAAGAACTAAGAGCTGATTGAAATTATAATGTGTTGGCGGGTCTAGACTAACACAGAAAGGTCAAACAGGAATCTAAGACGACATATTCATAAAAAAAGGCACAATGAACCTTTTCTTTGGAATGGAAAGTTACAATGGGCATACGACTAGTTATATTGTTAAGATGGTGTAGACCAGGGGTGCCCAAACTCTTTCTTACGAAGGGCCAAAAACCAAACTTGATTGAGGGTTGTGGGCCAAAGGTAACTATCGTAGCCATGGTTAATTTACTAATTTATTTAATAATGATTAAAAATAACTAGAAAACATTGCTTTATTCAGGGAGTGCAGAATTATTAGGCAAGTTGTATTTTTGAGGGTTAATTTTATTATTGAACAACAACCATGTTCTCAATGAACCCAAAAAACTCATTAATTTCAAAGCTGAATATTTTTGTAAAGTTTGTTTTTAGTTTTAGCTATTTTAGGAGGATATCTGTGTGTGCAGGTGAAAATCATGTTTTTCTTGAAGAATGCAGACTTCTTCCTGTACCACTGCTTGAAGAAGGTGTCTTCCAGAAACTGGCAGTAGGACTGGGAGTTGAGCTTGACTCCATCCTCAACCCGAACAGGTCCCACAAGCTCATCTTTGATGATACCAGCCCAAACCAGTACTCCACCTCCACCTTGCTAGCGTCTGAGTCGGATGGAGCTCTCTGCCTTTTACCGATCCAGCCACGGGCCCATCCATCTGGCCCATCAAGACTCACTCTCATTTCATCCGTCCATAAAACCTTAGAAAAATCAGTCTTGAGATATTTCTTGGCCCAGTCTTGACGTTTCAGCTTGTGTGTCTTGTTCAGTGGTGGTCGTTTTTCAGCTTTCTTACCTTGGCCATGTCTCTGAGTATTCTCTGATCACTCCAGTGATGTTGCAGCTCTGAAATATGGCAAAACTGGTGGCAAGTGGCATCTTGGCAGCTGCACGCTTGACTTTTCTCAGTTCATGGGCAGTTATTTTGCGCCTTGGTTTTTCCACACGCTTCTTGCGACCCTGTTGACTATTTTGAATGGAGCGCTTGATTGTTCGATGATCACGCTTCAGAAGCTTGGCAGTTTTAAGAGTGCTGCATCCCTCTGCAAGATATCTCACTATTTATTTACTTTTCGGAGCCTGTCAAGTCCTTCTTTTGCCCCATTTTGCCAAAGGAAAGGAAGTTGCCTAATAATTCTGCACACTTAATATAGGGTGTTGATGTCATTACACCACACCCCTTCTCATTACAGAGATGCTTATCACCTAACATGCTTAATTGGTAGTCGGCTTTCCAGCCTATACAGCTTGGAGTAAGACAACATGCATAAAGAGGATGATGTGGTCAAAATACTCATTTGCCTAATTATTCTGCACTCCCTGTATTAACTAATACAGCAGAATTCTTTTTACATTTTTATAATGAACTTATTTCAGTAAAAACAAAAACAAAATTTATGACAGAATGGAGTGACGCTCTTTTGATTGGTTTTGATTAGTTCGCTGATGTCTTCTGCATAGTCCTCTATCTGTGGAGTGACATTATTAAAATTTTTGAAAATCTGCTTTATTTACAACATATAATTAAACATTTTGGTTGGCTTTATTGTAATTCAGCAATAAAACCAAAGAAAGAAAGGTTACGTCAAATTAGAAAAGATGATCTCTTTTAAAGGCATTCGCCCAAGCCCTCTCCATCATTCTCACTCTCTTCTCTGATGGGATGGTGGGCCAATTCAAAGGTTGCAATGGGCCAACTTTGGCCCGCGGGGCCTAGTTTGGGCATCTCTGGTGTAGACAAACAATATTTTCATTTGACTGTATTGACCTTGTTCTTCAATGCGGAGGTGTGCTTGTTTTCGTGATTGTTTTAGAACTTCCGATTCAGACGCCTATAGGAAAAATGACTAGGAATAATAACAAACTTCAGAAAACGATCAAACTACTCGCTCTACAATAAAATGTGTTCATGACTATAGATAAAAATTTGAGAAATCTAATAAGAAAAGATCAGTTTGAACATGAAGCAGCAGAACAAGTAGTGGTGTAAACCTACACTGGTCTCCGGTTTGGTTCGGTTACGATCATCATGCCATTACGATCATCATGCCATTGATTCGGTTCAGTTCAATATCTCAGTGCATCACGATGCATTGACGATGCTTTCCATACACAATTTTATATTTTACTTCACAGCACAACAATATCTCAATCGCACAACATTTTCTCAATCGCAGTGAAACGGGCTTCCGCTGTATCTTCAGTATCAGTGAAAGACTGAAAGACACATGCAAGGAATTGTTCAGAGTTTCTAGAGTGTTTTAATTACTTTCGCTCACCTCCCTCGCCATAGTAAGCTACCGCGACATAGCGCATATGATGTCAGTACGTTATAACCGGTGATGATCTATTGCTGAACTGATACCGAATTGTCCGCGTCTGCATCACGGTGCATTAGAGAAACATTTGACACCCCAATGACAAGCTGTTTTTAACATCTAAAAATCAATGGAAGTTAATGAGAGCGGAAGTGTCGAGCCAAAAAGATTCCAATGGCTGCAGCCAATCGTACGTGAAGAATAAGGTCAATAATATCATCAAAATGCAAAATAACACTACTATAAAAATGATTTGTTATAATCAATCAAAAATGTGTAAAAGTTACAAGTTTAAACCACTAGATCAGTGATTCTCAAGCTTTTTTCACCAAGTACCACCTCAGAAAAAAATAGTCTCTCCAAGAACCACCATAATAACCGGTATTGAAGTACAGTAGCGTAGTAGGCTTAATTAAGCAGCTAAAGCACTGCACAGTTCAAAAACAAGGCTGATTAATTCTTCTAATTAAGAATATTTATAATTGTCAGCCACTTAAATAAAAGGTTTAGCCTATTAAAAGTGTTATCGTACGCGTCAAAGGGTTAAAAGTGTGTTCAGATTTTTTACTTTAATTATTTAGCGATTCCTCTTTGTACTACTAGAAGGAAGCTTGTATACCACTAGTGGTACACGTACCACAGTTTGAGAACCACTGCACTAGATGATCCAATGAAAATCAATATTAAAAATCAATATTTGGCAGGGATATTTTATTATTATTATTATTATTATTATTATTATTATTATTATTATTATCATCATCATTTCTTTTTCTTGCCTATAGAAGCAGAAAACATTTTAATCGGATGGAGCATGATAAGATCGCAGATACAGTGTCGTAAAATTATTTGGCCAGCTTGTATAGAAATAAATGCTGGCATTGTTTAGTGACCTTTACATTTCAATCCACGAAACAGTCACACTTTTCCCATGGCAGTAGAAGTCTTTCAGTCAAAACCTCTCAGAAACATCAGCTGTCTAGTATGAGATCTAAATCTGTGGTTTTGAGTTTTGTTATAAAAGTGGATTTACATAGAGAGGTTTATTTGACCACAGAGTTATGGCTAAAATACACTGACAATGACTTCCTGTAGAATCTACAGTAACTACAGTTCGCCAGAAACTTACCGTAAATCAATTACAGCAAAAATACTGTATTTAGCTTTACAGCACAATTCATCTATCATTATCAACAGATATTAAGCAGACAGTCTTCTAATATTGAAATGGACCATCGAAATAGTGTGACCTGTATATCTTTACTGTAAAATATGCAGTCAATTTCCCATTGTAACTTTAAAACGCTGCATAATTGTCCTACGTTAAAATACAGTTCGTATTACAGTTAAATACTGTGTTATTTGCCAATATCGTTAACTGTGTATACCGTGACAAATGTGGTAGTTTGGGGTCAAATTTTCTTTTTTCATTTGATACAAATTGTCCACTTAAAACCTTCTTCTGTATGAGTTTTTGTATTTTTTTTACATGCAAACTAGGCGCTGAGCACCTAATATATGTAACCTCTACTCAGTAAAGCTTATGTTAAAGTGAAATCGTTCATCATTTAAATAACTGTACTGACAAGGTTTTAAAAACTGTTGTTTTTTATTGCAAAATATTATCATTTTGTTTAAAACATTCACATGTATGCCATTGAGCAATTAAATAAAAATCACATTTTTTCTAAATATTTGTTTATCATTTTTCGTATAGTTCTTTAATAGGGATTGATATTATACACTGTAAAAAAATTACTGTAAACTTTAGACTCAATTAATGTCAATTTTGGTTGCCAGTAAGACGAGCGCATTGTAAATAAATAATTATAATTGTGCTGTATTTTTCCATTACAATTGTAATTATAATTTACATTGCGCCTGTAAATTTGCAGTCTTAGTGGATACCAAAATTTCCTGTAAATTACTGTAAATTTTACAGTAAATTGTAATTATTAATTTACATTGTGCTTGTACATATACAATCCTATTGGAAACCAAAATTGCCAGTAAGTTACTGTAAATTTGGCAGCAAATTGTAATCATTAATTTACATTGTGCTTGTACATTTACAGTCCTACTGGAAACCAAAATTGCCAGTAATTAACTGTAAAATTTGCAGTAAATTGTAATAATAAATTTACTCTGCTTGAAAAATTTACAGTCAAAATGGCAACCAAAATTGCCAGTAAGATACTGTAAATTTTACAGTAAATTGTAATCATTAATTTACATTGTGCTTGTTAATTTAGAGTCTTACTGGCAACCAAATATGCCAATAAGTTACTGTAAATTTGCCAGCAAATTTTAATTATAAATTTACTTTGTGCTTGTGAGTTTACAGTCTTGCTGGCAACCAAAATTTCCAGTAAGATACTATAAATTTTACAGTAAATTGTAATTATAAATTTACTCTGTGCTTGTAAATTTAGTCTCACTAGAAACCAAACTTGCCTGTAAGTTAATAAAAATTTTACAGTAAATTGTAATTATTAATTTACAGTGCACTTGTAAGTTTACCTCCTTAATGGAAACCAAAATGGTAAGTTACTGTAAATTTAACAGTAAATTGTAATAATTAGTTTACAGTGCACTTGTAAATTTACTGTAATTTTTAAAATAATTTGTCATTACTAATTTACTCTGTGCTTGTAAAGTTACAGTCTTACTGGCAACCAAAATTGCCTGTAAGTTACTGTAAATTTTACAGTAAATTGTCATTATTAATTTACATTTAGCTTGTAAATTTACAGTTGCTTACTGGAAACCAAAATTGCCAGCAAGTTACTGTAAATTGTACACATTTTTACAGTGTACAATAAAGCATTATTTGTTTTTTCTGCCTGTAAAGGTGATGTGTGTAATATATATTTGCCAGAATCATTATCCCCTCATTTTCTGATTGATATATCAAGTTTCTGTTATATTTAACAGCAAGCAGTCATAAAAAATGTTACTGTAACTGTCTTTGTTTTCATAGTGCAAACCATGAGGTCATGCCATGCTGTATTACATGAACTACAGGGCAATGTTAAAATATCCCAATTACATGTCCAAACTCAGTCCTTGAGAGCCAGTGTCCTGCAGATTTTAGCTCCAACTTGACTCAACACACCTGCCATGATGTTTCTAGAAAGCCTAGTAAGAGCTTAATTAGCTAGCACAGGTGTATCTGACTGGGGTTGGAACTAAACTTTGCAGGACACCGGCCCTCCTGGATCGAGTTTTAAACCCAATTGGTTTAAAATATTGTTTTGGAATATATTGTTTTCAGTAGGGATATATTACTATTTACTATTTTTAAAGTTAGCGGTATTAAGCCGATTACTTAATCAGCCCGATAGCCGATTAAGTAATTGTTCAGAGCTACCTGCCTGCCTCGCGCATGCGCGGGCGGAACTTGTTCGTACTTCTTCAGAGCAGTGCACTACAGCAGAGCTTTCCTCATTGTTTATTTCCTTCAAAGTCCATCCTTCGTTAATGTGGTACTGCTGTGCGTTAACAACTCAGTAAGTAACCATTTTCCTCATCATTGTAGATGTGTTTGATAAAGTGTCATTGTATTTTGCTTTAAATCGCCTCAGGAAAAATATTACCTGTGTAAACATAATAGCAGCGATACACACACGCTAAATAATCTAATTTAGTTAACTAATACTGTTTGTAATCTGAGTATCTGTTATTATCAACGCGTTGACTGCCATGTGTGTAAGATTGTATTCATATTTATCGGCATATTCATATTAATTATAACGAGCGCACGTGAGGGCTATCACCGCGCACACACACCTGATCTGACAGCCTTCACAGCGGCAGGACGGAGAGGTGTGCCAGTCACTGAATCCAGCTTAGTGGTTCACAGCTCACCGCCACATTCTGTCTTTATATTATGCACTGTGTTTGTCATAAAGTCATCTGTGCTCAATTGTGTGACGTGTTTGAAAGTTTGAAACTCACAGCTGTTTATCATAAAACAGCTTTCATCAATCATATTTCCCAAGCATTGAAAAGTAATGTTAGATATTGGGTTATCTTAGGAAAAGGTGAAAGAAATCTATTATTGAAGAAAATATTAAGAAAGAATGGCCAGGAATTTGGGATAGAGATAAGAAAAGGACAGCATCTTTATAGAATTAAAAAAAAATTAGAGACAAACATAAATGTATTTGGTAGGAACAGAAAGGAAGAAGTTAAATTAACTAGACTGAGGCTTGGACACACTAGATTAAATTCACTGGCAACCAAATATGCCAATAAGTTACTGTTAATTTGACAGCAAATTGTAATTATAATTAACACTGCTTGTAAATTTAGTTTTCCCAGAGATGGGTTGTGGCTGGAAGGGCATCCGCTGCGTAAAACAAATGCTGGATAAGTTGGCGGTTCATTCTGCTGTGGCGACCCCGGATTAATAAAGGGACTAAGCCGAAAAGAAAATGAATGAATGAATGTAAATTTAGTCTTACTAGAAACCAAACTTGCCTGTAAGTTAATAAAAATTTTGCAGTAAATTGTAATTATTAATTTACAGTGTACTTGTAAGTTTACCTTCTTAATGGAAACCAAAATAGTCAGTAAGTTACTGTAAATTTAACAGTAAGGAACTATGTTAATAATGGGAATTAAAGAAAACTATTTGTGTGAACATTGTGGAGTCAGAGAAACTGTAGGACATGTTATGTTTGATTGCAGGAAATATGAACAACAGAGGAGGGAATTAGTAGAATATCTAAATAATAATGGACACAAAGATAGACTTAAAATATATATTAGGGAGACGTGTTAATAGGGATAGTTTAGGGTATAGGGTATTAATGCAATATTTATATAACACAAGAATAAGCGAAAGAATATAATAAATAATTTAAATTTAAAAATACAAAGGTGTATATATATGAACTGTAGGTGGGGGCATGTGCATTTGGCACCAGCCTGCCAGAAAAACAAAAAAAGAAGAAGAAGAAGATCATTTTTTCCTGCAAGAACGAACATAGAGGCATTGTCTGATTGACAAGCAGCACCTACATGTGTTCAAATAAATCTAAAACTACATTTTTTACCACATTTTCTAAAGTAATATTAACTGTATTTAGCTTTTCGCTTGTATGGTGGCTCTGAACTGTCAAATTATGTCTTAAATTGCTTTTTCGGACATGACATATTTGTACATATGTACATTACTGTAAAGGCTCGTACACACCGGGGCGCTTTTTGTTTGCGTTTATCGTCGGCGTTTTTCGAGACATTTTAACGCATTCAAACTCAAGCGATTTTTCTCTGGCGTCGAGCAGAAAAGTACGCAAAATCACTCCTTGACGTTAGATGGCGCACAGGGTGGCACCAAGCTTCTGACACCCGCTTGTTACACAGAAGAAGAAAAGAGAAAGTTGACACGCTTCTTGTTGGCGATCGGCAAAGCATGGATGGTTCAATTAGCAGCTCTAGCGATGAAGAAATGATTATTGTTCACCTGTGCAATAAGCAGCTCCACGTTCATATCGCCTCTGGTCATCTTCAATGTGCACTCGTTAACAGTTTTGCGCTTGAGCGCCTCCAAGGGGTGTTTACTGTAACTTCAGCGGCTCCGTACACGTGAACAAAAGTGCCGATCTTATTGGTGGAGAAGGTTTTGACGTGGGGCGTCAAAACCGAAAAACGAGCATGAGGCGTTTCTTTAAAAATGACGATTTTACGGCTGCCGTTTTGCGCGTTGGTGTGCACAATCACATTGACGCCCTTTATTTAGTCACGAGACGTCAAACGTCGACCGAAAACGCGAGCAAAAAACGTCTCTGTGTGCACAGGCCTTAACACATTTTATTCAAGAACATTTAAGCTGGTTTCAGTCCTTAGCTCTTTCATTTTTACTTTATTTAAAATATATTTATGTAACTTGCTTGTTAATTAAATCCCATTTTGTTTTGTTTTTTAAATTTTATGTTTATGCAACAGTCAAGTAACATGTTAATTTGCTGTGTGAAGAAAAGGAAACTATTATTCATGTATGTATCTGATGTATTCATATGATTTTTGCTGATGTGTCTGAAATTATGAATATGGTCTATATAATTACCTTGCAAGTTTGAAATTACGCTTTCTGCAAGGTGTGACGTATTGATTTTAATGTCGGACACGGTGGGAAAAACGACATCACTCAGCATGTGAAATCACAACGGCACTAAAATTGTAACTTATGTAAAAATTATTAATAATGTTCAATTCATTAGAGAGTTTATTGTTATCGCTTCGCTTTACAAGACCTCATTGTGTCACCAGGAGCCATGGATATTGCTTTGGGCTCATCACCATTCTACTGAAGAAGAAAAAACGCACTACTGTATGTGTTGGGTAAGTGAACATACTGGAATTTTTTAAGTTAATATGTTATAAACAATGTTAAAAGTCTTCTTTTATACTTTATGTAAATAAATAAAATAGTAGACATTAGCAGCAAATAAATTAGCAAAACCTTTCAGTTTATTACAATTAATAGCTATTATAAACAAATAGAATCAAGTTATCAAATCTCACAAATCTTCACTGTATAAATTACACATAAGAGCAACGAATGAATCTCATTTATTTGGATTTTTTCGTTTGATTACATTAAATAACAGTGGTGTCACTTTAAAAATACATGTATCAACGTTATAACGAAAGCATTGCTTTCCTAATTTTTATGCTCATGAAGGAAAAAAATTAGCTGTGTTTGGGGAAAAAAAACACTAAGATCGACATCTTTAGATGTTATTATTATTAATTATGTGTATATGTTAGTTCAAACACACACCCAAAACCCAGACTTTCGCTCCGCTTTAAGTCGCATGTACAGAATCCGTTTGGGAAACAGCGTCTGTTTATCACTATGGAGCATGTCAGCTGACAGTCACGCACCGCTTTATGACTGTTTTGAGGATTGCATAGGAGGAGCTACTGCACCTATAATGAAAAGGAAAGGGACACATGGCGTTTTAATATTTATTTCAAAGCGTGTCAAGCTTAAACCGAAAGCATTGAACAGACTCACATTAAAAAGCAAGGGGCGGCCCCTGGTGCTTCGGCAGTATGGATTGCATATAGGGAGGATCGGCTCTTTAATGTTTATTGCCACCCTTCAGAGAAAAGACTGAAAACACGGGAGAAATACAGGAAAACGCCTTTACAGGATGATAGTGGGATAGAACTTTAAAATATGGGAGAATCCTGTGAAAAACGGGAGGTTTGACAAGTATGGCTATAGTATATCTGCTATCGGCCTCCAAATCTTAAAAGCTATCGGTTATCAATAACAATATCGGCCCAAAAATCCATATCGGTGCATCCCTAGTATTCAGAGTTTCATTCAGCTTTCATACAAACCTTCAGCCCAATGCCTGTCACTAAAGTTAAATTTACTGAGGCCTGAGAAAGATATCCTTCTTCCTCTCAGTGTCACATCCCAGGAATTTGAAGCCCTTGGAGGAACATTGTTTCCAAACGCGTACTCAATACTGCCAGGTTTCTGACTCAGACATCGAATAAGAATCATTCTAGACCTTAAAATAGGTCTGAACTCTGCTGAGGATACCAAAGGGATCACAGAGGCTGTCTGGGTTTCTCCTCGAGCTTGAGAATCTCTCCATCTAATGATCATTTATGACTTACGCAATGTGATTCCAGGCCAAGAATGAAGTGCAAAACGAAAACCTTTCCTCAGATTTCAATCTCTTCTCTAAGGCTTTTTTTTACCATATTTGAAGAAATTCACTTCTGGCAGATGCGTTGCTTGATTCATTTCTTTTTTCAACTCTGTTTCCAGAAGGTTTAAACCCAACTATTTCCATATGCTTCTGAATGGGGAACAGGAGAAGGGTTTTAGCTTCGAATGACTTATCATTTACAATGTGTTCTATTTAACAACCAAGACATTGTGGTGAATATATGAAGCGGAGACTTTTCTAGGCTTTTCAAGCATGTCCCAATCAACAACGCAAAACTGGCATTTTTAATAGGATCCAGACACTGCATGACCCTTTTCAGTGATCTCTTTTTAAAGCTCTATATCACAGTAGAGCTGCACCCGGCAAGAATCTGTCATTAATCCATGAACACGTCCAACGAAGATATACACACAGACTGCATTTTCAACATAAACCATGTTCTCGGCCAAGCTGGGGAACAGATGTGTTGACAATGTGGTGTGGCGCAGTGATCCTTGAAGCCTTTATGCTAATTATAGACTTTTTTCTTTGGAGATTTTGAACAGCATGCTGCATTCCATTTAATTCAGAAAGCTGGTGTTGAACGAATGGCATTTGATCTCGGATTTCTATTCTGGAACTTTTCAAATCAAATGCAAAATCTCTAGTCGAGAGTCAACATGTTTAGTTTACTTTAGTTTAGTTTAAATGGTAACACTTTGGCCCAATCCCAATTCTATTTTTGTACCCCTTCCCCTTCCCCTTGGCCCTTAAAACAGAGTGTGTGAAAGGAAAGGGCTTCAAAATTTACCCCTTAGAAATGGGACAGCACTACATAACCTGCACACGTAATCGATGTGCTTGTTTTGCTGTAAAAATTCGTAATAATAACAAAAAAATACTAATTTGTGCATCTCTTGACTTCCGTGTGCAGCTATGCTGCTGTTGTAGCTGGTGTGTTCTGGGAAATTTTCTTACCCCTTGGTTTCGAGTGTGGTCCTGAAATGTCTTCGTTTTAAGGGGTGTTTAGCCCTTCCCCTTAGCCCTACGCCTTCAAGCTAAAGAGAACTGGGACACCCCTACCCATTCAGGTAAATGAGCAAAGCAAGGGGTAGAATTGGGATTGGGCATGACCAATAAGGTTGTATTAGTTCATGTTATTTAACGCATTTGCTAACATGTACAAGACATAACAATACATTTATTAGTGTAATGTCATTAATGCAATAAATACATTTTTATGCAAATAATAATTTTTATTTACTTTTTACATTTTTTCTTGAAATTTACTTTACTAGTGAATTGAAATCTGATTATGTAACTCATGTTACTTGTAACGCATTACCCCAGCACTGTTAATGTGGACTTATCATTAAAGAACTAAATTCACTGTTGCCAACTATTTTTCAGTGAAAAGGCGCTAAGCTCTGCCCGAAAAGTCGGTAAAAGTCGCTAGATTACGGCATACGCCAATTTACATATTACTTACATCAGCACGTTCTACCGTTTCTGTTTGTTTAACAGCCTATGGTTAATGAAGGGGTATTTATATTTGCACTACGCTTTATGTAAGCATGTCAATTTAACTACGTTTATTGCTGTTTGAGTACAGTATATCAGTATAGATGTGTAGTGAATTTGCAGTAATCTCTCAGACGTAATAAACTCAGACAAGTTCCGAAACGGTCACTAAAATATCTGTGATTGTGAACAAGTAAAGAATAAACGGTCAAATGAAATTGTTAAAATAAAGGAGAAGCAGATTGGTTGACTGTACGATGGAAATACATCACACTGCCGGTGCTAAATCACTTGCCGTCGGAACGCAGAGGAGTGATCTGCTCTCAGGCTGTGCTGCAGGTGGGAGAGACTGAGAAAAGTCGCTAAATATAACGACAAAGTCGCTAAGTTGGCAACACTGACTAAATTCATATTAAGTACTATATACTGCCCAATTTTTTTGTAGTGTTACATACAAACAGTCATACTCATGTTTTCCGTCTGAGAATCTAAGACTTGAAATAGAGAAGCTTTTATTCATCTACAATACGTAGAATTTAAAAAGGATGCTATGTAACATTTCACATTGGAACATTAAAAGCAAACCTGATCCTAAACCCCAACCCTTAACCTTCACTTATGTTAAAATAGACCTCAAACATGTGGTAAGAAGTACACTTTTTCCAAACTATAATTAGGCTATGACTAGGCTATGATTATTCAGAAATCTTATGCTGAGTCTTATATTGCATCTTAGGTTTAACAAGTCATCCCCTTTTTATTTACTGTACATATAAACATGACAAATGCATCTTGGAGATGCTCATGTACTTTCCACTTTCTTTAAAACCAGCATGCTATAATCACTTGTTTTATGACAATATAGCTTACAGTCTTGGCACACTTGACATACTTTGGGTGCATACATCATAAATTATACTTTTAAAGCCGTGAAATAATAATCCAGTTGTCAAAGGTCTTTATACATATTGGTATTATGCATGCAGATGGTGCTTGTTATTTAACTGTAAGCAGTGAGATATAATAAACCTATAATGAAATGAAGGTAAGCTGACCCCTGTATCCAAGCAACAGTCCATATTTTTGTAACAAGCAAATACAGTGTTCAACATTTCTTTGTGGAAGATAAATATCTCTTGTGGAAGAATATTTCATGTTTGGGGTAAAAAGAAACCTAAACCTTTGCATGCCACACCATTGCATTTTTAATTCAAGTAAGGTTTATTTCTAAACTAATTTCGAGAGGATCATGATTGACCACAGCTGGTCCTGCATCAGCTCACGATTGATTCACCAGTCAGATGATTCCTAACTCACTATAAATAACCAGAGTTTACTTATCTCAGTACCTTCATCTTGAAGAATATCCAACCAATGTGGTAGCCCAGTGGTTAGCACTGTGTTGCCTCACAGCAAGAATGCCTCTGATTAAAGTCCCTACTAAACCACTTGACATTTCTGTGTGGAGTATGTTAGTTCTCCCCATGATCGCATGGGTTTTCCCCGGGTTCCCCGGTTTCCTCCCACAATCCAAAAACACTCACCCTAAGTAAATTGAACACACCAAATCTATACCATAGCCGAGCTCTTAGCAAGTGCACATGTCTTCTTAGCCACACTATTAGCCAGAAATAAGTCGGGGGAGTTCATCAAGATCTACCTGAGCTCAAACTCCCCTCTCTCCCTGCAAACGGGAGGAAGCCCAGGGCTCGAGGATCTCACAAGCTCAGGGTTCTCTCCCGCGACAGCATGCCAAACTCTTTCACTCTTTCACTTTCACTCTTAAGTGTGAACTCTTGAAATATAATTAATTGCATACTGTAGCCTGCGTAAGTGTTAAACATGCCTCTGTCCCAACTTTTTTATTTTTTATTTCCAGAATACAATGTTTGGTCAGTGAAATCATCTTTTATTTGTACTTTTGTCAATTAAATAAAAGTTAAAAGTTCTGTGAAGTGTTTTTTTAAATTCAATGTTTGATCTCAACGAAAACAGAAAGACAGGACACAGAGTAGCTCCTCCCCCTTTTCAAAAACAGCCAATCGCGTTTAATCTATATCACAACTCTGCTATTCAGTGGTGTGGTGCAATATGGTCATGTGACATTAATGCATAGCAGACTTCATTTACCCCAAAGGAAATCATATTTACACTGTCCGTCTTCCTATATAGTATGATTTAAAAAATAAAATATTAAATGGAGACTGTGTGTAAACCAGATTTACCAGATTTTCCTAGTTCAATGTGTACTGACACATTATATGTACGTGACCAATGCATTTTCCCCTAAGGGCTTGCCGTAGTTTCAAAATGACCAATACAGTGTTCAGATCAACACAGTTTGGATACAGCTTATCATTTCTCATATTTTTGTAAGTGTTTAGGTGAATCCTTGTTTTGAATATTCATTGATGTGAATAAATCACCAATTGCAGCATCGCCAATAGTGTCTTGAAGGAGGCAGGACGTATCAAATACTAGAGATCATTTGATTGGTCAGAAGATTTGATGACAAACTCAAGTATATGAGGTGATGTCAAATAATTTGTTGATTTTGTTTTGTTGGAAGTGACAAGCCCTAAAGATTTAAATATATCTTCTAAATGCGATTTTTGTTACTGTTTCGTAGCAGTGGTTATCAATTCCACATGCCCCACCCTCCACCTGCCCTGCACATTTTGTTTGTCTCTCTTAATCGACACACAAGGATCAGTTTATGGATCTCTGTAATGGGGGGCCCAGGAACCAGAATTGAGAACCACTACCTTGTGCTGTGTTCACTCTAGACGCCGCACACACAAATAAATTGCGATATTTACGGCAAATTTACTTCACAATAGATGTAGTTTGCGTATTGGGCGGGGCTTCTGTTTGCCCGGTGACTCAAGCTTCATTGCTATATGGCTAACATGGATTTTATTGAGAGAGTAGCTGTGCTTTATGTGCTTTAGCAAGGCTGAAAAACAGTTTCGTTCGGCATTGTGTCTGAGTCCACTAGATCCTTTCAGAGTATCAGAGACTTCAGAGATTCCTCCAGAAATTTCACCTGTATGATGGAAGCTTTCAGCTGTGCTTCAGATTGAGCCGAGCCCACCCACCCACATAGCAAAATTTCTCCGGCCCAGCGCTGGCCCACACAATCAGCTTGTACTTGGCCCACATGCCACAGTGAATTATCATGCATGACTGGACCATGTGCGGCTTGATTGTTTTCTGGATTAAAAGGAAGGCATTAAATGATGCAAACAGGAACATGAAAATGACTGTGTATTGAAATATTTCTTTACTTGAAAAAATATTTTAAGCGATTTTTAAATGTGGGTCAAGATTGGCCAAACTTGCATGGCCCACAGATCAATTTTGAACATCTGAGCCAAATACTACATTTAGCATCTGGCCCATGTCTTGTTTACCGCCTTAAAGACAGTGCCACCTTTGCCAAACCAGCGGCATGTTTGGCCCACATGCTGCATGCCAGTGCCGGATAAATGCCTTCTGTACCAGCTTTATGCCAGAATTCTTTGCTACCTGGGCATTTTCATGAGCTGTTGTCCGGTGTCAGCAAGAGGATTTACCCCTCGGGACACCAACAACAGGCACTACGTCATAATCATGCCCCTACAAGAGAAAGCTCCTGATTGGTTAATGCGGCGCAGTGGCGCAAAGGGGTATGCAGTATATGTGGCGCCACACATAGGGGGGCGCCATTGTGCCAAATTTATTTTTGAAATTATCTTTATTAAAAGTTTCAAATAATAAAAATAAACAAATATTTTTGGTAAAAAATGTTTATCCTGCATTTTATATAAACATAATATTGTATTTTATTAATTTTTTACACTAAACCGTTTAGTCTTTATTTCATTTTGTGAGAGGTGTAATAGTTTCAGTCAATTGTTTATGCAAAGACAGACCTTACACCTCTCATAGTATGCATGTGTGAAGTGATAGCATTTTTAAGTATTTTTTGCCCTTTAGAACCCTCATATCTATCATTTTGTTTTCACAAAAGTACAGAAAGTACAAAACCAAGACGTGTCAAGGTGCTACAGTATAATCATTTACTGAGGAAAATTTCTATTAAGTTTCATGAAATGAAATGAGATGATTTGGGGTGGGGTGAGATGTAATTCTTTGTAACTTAAAATGCGTAGTGTACTTTTGCTACATACTATTTCAGTCGTATTCAGAACTATGACATGTACAGTAGATGGGAAAAAAAAGGGGGTGTGGGGGGTGGGGTTCTGCCGCATACCCCTCAGTAAATGTGCAGTTGCGCCCCTGATGCGGCGCGTATGTCTGCTGAAGTTCAGAGTTTCCCACTTCATCGATTCTGCGATTCGCACGTTAATCGCACAAAATGCGCCAAACACTCAACTCGAGCCACTTAATTTGCGCGAGTCGCGCCACCTCAAATCGCAACACAGGATGTGCATCTTTGCATTGACTTAACATGTAAATCACTCGTGCTTGACGCTTCTTCCATGTCTGGTGTGAACGCACCATTAGGGTTAGGGACTAGAGTGTTGACTCTAAGCTGGTGGCAAGCAACTACCATTGCCGAAAACCAACTGTGTTGTCGGCTTGCATTGGTTCACATGTAACCCTAACTAGCCAAACTGGTGCTGCTCAACAACCTGATGATGCCCAATGGCTGACTGTGGATTCGGTGTGTCCCAACCCTAACATACTGTATAGATACTTACACCTAGAAAAACTTCTCTTTCACAGGGACTTTAAAAATAAAATCACGTATTCTTGATTTTTTTACATTTTATAAAAACATCCCAGCTTCCAGCTCTGCATCGATAGAGGTTTTGTATCTAAGTAACAGAGGCTGAACTGCTATGCAGAGCAAGACATTTAAATTCATCAGGGTAATTAAAGCTATCTGGAGGATTGGTGGGATGAGGCAGGAAAAAAGAGGGCTATGAATAAACATAGCCTTGCAACCTTTGGGCCCTTTTCCCTCGATCCAACAGACAACAAAACAAGACTGCCAAGAAAAGCAGCGGAATAAGATGCATTTTTAAACACCAAGCCACAGGCATAACAAAGGCTAACAAAGCGCTCATCTAATTAAAGAGTAAATGAAAGGGTGGACCAGTGCCAGGACATTCTGCAGAGCTGCGGATGAGAGAAGAGATAGATTAGCCTGTTGCGCATGTGATTAGCTGATGTTTTGTGGGTGTCTGTGTGTGCGTGCAAACGCTTGTGCCTTCCAAGCATGTTTTATGGCCCACAGCATCTCAGACAGACAAGAATGCTGGCGGTAATACAGTATCTGAGAGCTTTTGAAAAATATACTTTAAAGAATGTTGGAAACCTGTAACAATTAACTACCATAGTATTTGTTTTTCCTGCTATGTAAGTCAAAAGTTAAAGGTTTCTAACATTTGTCTTCTTTCGTGTTTAACAGAAAAAAAAATTGTTAGGAACGTCCTTCATTGTTC
Organism: Danio albolineatus; assembly: GCA_903798035.1. Taxonomy (NCBI): domain Eukaryota; kingdom Metazoa; phylum Chordata; class Actinopteri; order Cypriniformes; family Danionidae; genus Danio; species Danio albolineatus. The sequence goes on from CAIGQQ010029614.1 coordinate 519,870, forward strand.
AGGATTAGTTCACCAAAAATTGAAACATTTTTTAATTACCCTCAATCTTTCCGATCTGTCTAAAAAGTGAAAACCTTAAAAAAATATGTAAGAAAAGATCCATTGCCTTGATAGATGCCACCAAGGAGGGATCCCTAAAACATTGAGAGACCCATTTTTATTCCAGTATCACCAAAAAAATCACTTCAAAGTTTGTATCACTCTGTTTACTCCTAAGCCTTCAGCTTACCTTACAAAAAGTGTCATGACCAAGGACTAAACTCGCTAGAAATACATGGATTGTAGTTTGCGAGAATGTGAGAACTTGTTTGCATTTTGTTTTTGTTTTTTGGCTTCAAACATGCAGTTTATTTATAAAGAAAGCATCTATTTAAAATTTTGTTTCTACCATTTTTAGAAATCTCAGCACCAGGTCAACAGTGTTAGTTCAGTGCTCATGAACTTACCAAGAGCAGTCTTACCTCTGACATTTCTTTTGGAATCTACCACTGACTCTGATGTATGTCTCTATACTGGTTAAAGACGAATTCACAACACCAGTCTCCTTTCTGGCTATTCCTAAAGGATAGATTCAGGCGTCATCCTGTCAAATGTCAAATGACATAACTACTGTAAGAATCAATAACTTACGTTACACATCATCATCCTCTGAATAATGCCACAGCCTATTGTGCTGCTCTTCTGATGTAATTCCCAAAATATTCCTGACAGCAATTCTCCAAAAAACGACAGAGACCTTTTTGTTTACAAGTTTGTGGGAGTTCAAGTGGTTGCCATCGTATCATTTGCATTTGAATGGCTGAGATCAGACAGCACAGACTGTATCTTGTATTCGTTTCATACAGATTACAAAACCACATCTGTTTTCAAGTGTAGTTAGTTCATTTAAAAGTAGAGATATCAAACTTAATGTACATGTATTTCTCAAGTCTGTATACCAAGTAATCACTGAGATTCCAATGTGTTTGTCGACCTAACAATGAAGCTGCAGAACCTGTCATAAACACACACATCTGGACTGAGCCCCTCCCACAGAGTATTACCAGTCTATAGCAATCAGTGATAGTCCCGCCTTCTAGTAAAGGAGCCAATCTTTGCTAAATCTTAGATTTTCAAAACTATACCACTGACACATTATACACGTATTATAGGTATATACGTATTATATACACAACATACATTATAGTTTTTCTGTGCTCACACAACTTTTAAGTCCATTCAGAGACCCAATTTTACTTTGATCTTTCGAGAAGTGTTTTGCATCTTCTAAGTAATTTTCTTTTTTTTGTGCTTGGCCTTCTATTTGTTATTCTTAGTCTTTTTATTAATTTGGCCATGGGCAGTGCTTAATTTGTGAATTGCGAGGTCCAGGCACGGATTGGGGTAACGAATCTGGCATGTTACCCGAAGATGGAGTGGTGTCACGGACAAAAGTGAAGAGCGGGGCGGGGGGCTGTGGGTGTTCCCACATAGCAAAGACTTTCTGGCCCAGCTCCGGGCCACACAATATCTTTTCCCTTGGCCCAAGTACCGCAAAGAATGACAGTCCTGAAATGGCCAATAACTGGATTTTAGACAAGGGCCACACATGGCCTGAATCTCAGCCAATTTATCAACCCTAACTGGCCCTGAACTGGGCCAAAACAGGTTTATTATTAATACCAATTCTCAGCTCTAAGATTATAAACTGGCCCCTGAACATTTAAAGTGGATCAAAACTTTTCCCATCAAAGGTGGCTTAAAACCATTGAACAGCATCCGTTTTTTTCTCACTGTTGGACCTTAATCAAGTTTTTTTTTTTGATCCACTTCAAATATTGACGACAGTAAAATTAACCTTCAAAACAAAATGAGGAACCCGACGAATTATAGACCTTAATTTCTTATGTTTTAATAATGAGTAATTTGTACACTGAAAGTTGTTTCTTGCTAAAGAGCAACAAAGATCCGCAGCCGACAGTAAA
>CAIGQQ010029614.1:523198-544584 GCA_903798035.1 Danio albolineatus
TTATGTAACTAACCAAGCTTAAAATTCAGCTTTAAACCATCTAAAATAGATAATAATTAAATGTTATTGATTACATTTTGAACTTTGTCTTGTTTCCAGTTTTTTTGATTTATCAAAAAAATTGATAAATCAAGAAGCATTTTCCGGAAGAGCAAAAAAAAAATCTTGTTTTTAGAAATAATAAGTCAAAATTAAGCGAGCTATTTGCTAAAACAAGCCAAACAATCTGCCAATGAGGTAAGCGATTGGTTTTCACTTCCAGAAAAAGACGTTTTTTGTGTACATTTGATAAAGTAACGGAATAAAATGTAAAAAAATAAAAATAATAATAATTAATCTGATGCAGTTTTACAGCAGTTTAATCCAGTGGATGTTTTCATCCCGAACATAAAAGCATGGTGAATTGGAACAGTCCACAAGGGTTAAAAATATTTATTGTAGCTCTTGAACAATTTATTGTGATGAATACGGGTAAATCATGATTATTTGAAGGATTATGTAACTAACCAAGCTTAAAATTCAGCTTTAAACCATCTAAAATTGATAATAATTAAATATTATTGATTTACATTTTAACTTTTTGTCTTGTTTCTAGTCCAAATATCAAAGAAATTAATAAATCAAGAAGCATTTTCCGGAAGAGCAAAAACATTTTGTTTTCAGAAATAATAAGTCAAAATTAAGCGAGCTATTTCCTAAAACAAGCCAAACAATCTGCCAATGTGGTAAGCGATGGTTTCACTTCCAGAAAAAGACGTTTTTGTAGTGTACGTTCAATTAAATAACAGTTATTTAAAACTGTGACGACATTTCACAATTGATTTCATTTTAACTAAATAAATGCAACCTTTGAGAGCAAAATAAGCTTATTATAAAACATTTACAGATTCCAAACTTGTATCTCTAATAAACTAAGCCACATCCCAACAACAACAGCGGCAACAGCTTTAACTGAGTATCAAAACAGAAGCAGGCCCGTGCACATCTTTTAGTTCTGGAAAAGGAAAATAAAACCAGACAGAGTAGATTTTTTTAAATAAAAAGAGTTAAAACACTGTCCAATCTTTATCCGGCTCCCCCAATAGCATATATTCACCCCCACGAAGCTCTAACAACAATCTTCTGGTCTCTTTTCATTCCCGAGCTCTCATTAAAACAGAATCTGTCTCCATTGGAATAGTAGTGACCCCGTTTTCCCCACCTGGTTTCTTTACACTGCAGCGCCTCCAAGTGGCAGGATGCTGGAGCTACGCAAGTGTTTCCTGGCCAGACCTGGGGGGTGTGGCAGGACTCCGGTGGGAAAAATAAAACAGGACAGTCAGTCATTGGTTGTTTCAGGATGATTGACACTCAGACCCGGCTAGTAGGGTGGAGGTGGTAGCTGCAGTTCTGGATGTCGTTCCCGTCACTGACGCCCTCAGAACAGCCGCTGTTTTCCCTCACTAGGGAACACAAATAAACAGTGATGGGCCTTTTGCTTTAAAAAGTAATTAGTTACTAGTTGCTTCTCACAAATAGTAGCAGAGTAACTAAATTACTTAATGCAAAACGTGATTTTTATTGCATTTTATTCAATATGTGCAATATGCAGTGTAGTACAGTGTCTTTTTAACGTTACTACCTTAGAGATATATTTTTATATTTATACAGTAGCTACACAGCACCCCATATTGACAGAAAAACAGAATTGTTGACAATTTTGGCGATTTAGGGCTAACAATATTGACTTCAACTGTAAATATACAGTATATCCGAAAAGTATTCATGGTGCTTCACTTTTTCCACATTTTTTCTGTTACAGCCTTATTCCAAAATGGATTAAATTCATTTATTTCCTCAACATTCTACACACAATCCCCCTTGATGACAATGTGAAGAAAGAGTTTTTGAAATTGTTGCAAATTTATTAAAAATAAAAAATCTGAAGAATCACATGTACATCAGTATTCACGGCCTTTCTCAATACTTTGTTGATGCAGTTTTGGCAGCAATTACAGCCTCAGTTCTTTTTGAATATGATGCCACAAGCTTGGCACACCTGTCTTTGGGAATTTTTGCCCATTTCTCTTTGCAGTACCTCTTGAGCTCTATTAGGTTGGATGGGAAGCGACGGTGTCCAGCCATTTTCAGATCTCTCCAGAGATGTTCACTAGGATTTAGATCTGGGCTCTGGCTGGGCCCCTCAAGGACATTCACTGAGTTGTTGTGAAGCCACTCCATTGAAATTTCGGCGGTGTGATTTGGGTCATTGTCCTGCTGGAAGATGAACGGTCGCCCCAGTCTGAGGTCAAGAGCACTCTGAAGCAGGGTTTCATTCAGGATGTCAATCGCTGCATTCCTCTTTCCCTCTATCCTGACTAGTCTTCCAGTTCCTGCTGCTGAAAAACATCCCCACAGCATGATGCTGCCACCACCATGCTTCACTGTAGGGATGGTGTTAGCCTGGTGATGAGCGGTGCCTGGTTTTCTCCAAATGTAACGTCTGGCATTCATTACAAAGAGTTCAACTTTAGTCTCATCAGACCAGAGAGTTTAGTTTCTTATGGTCTGAGAGTCCTTCAGATGCCTTTTGGTAATTTCCAGGTTAAGGAGTGTCTTCCGTCTGGCCACTCTACCATACAGGCCTGATTGGTGGATTGCTGCACAGATGGTTGTCCTTCTGTAAGGTTCTCCTCTCTTCACTGAAAAACACTGGAGCTCAGACAGAGTGACCATGGGGTTATTGAACACCTCCCTGACTAAGGCCCTTCTCCCCCGATCACTCAGCTTAGATGGCCGGCCAGCTCTAGGAAGAGTCCTGGTGGTTCCAAACATCTTCCACTTACGGATGATGGAGGCCACTGTGCTCATTAGAACTCTCAGAGCAGCAGAAAGTTTTCTGTAACCTTCCCCAGCCTTTGCCTCGAGACAATCCTGTCTCGGAGGTCTACAGACAATTTCTTTGTCTTCATGCTTGGTTTGTGCTTTGACATGCACTGTCAACCCTGGGACCTGACATGGACAGGTGTATGCCTTTTCAAATCATGTCCAATCTACTGAATTTACCACAGGTGAACTCCAGTGAAGCTGCTGAAACATCTCAAGAATGATCAGTGGAAACAGAATTACCTGAGCTCAGTTTAGAGCTACTAAACTACTATTGTGCTTGACTATAATACACAGTATGTAAAGACATATGTTATAGCCATTGAGGATTCAGGTTTCAGGCAGTGTAAACATTTGGGTTTACTTCAGAATGACTTTCAATTAACAGCAGTGTCTGTTTGCAATGAAGCCTACGCAAATACCCAATGGTGACTGCAAAAACGTCAGGTTTCTCTACTGACCGCTGTCATCCTCGTCCCCCTCGGGCAGCAGCAGGTGACCATGGCATGGGCTGGGCAGTGTGTTCTGCGGTGGACCCTCCTGACTGGTGCCCAACTGCAGCCTGCGCATGTGGCGGACCACCGCTGTGGCATTAAACGCTTGCTGTGGGAGAGAAAACAACACACAGATTAAATCACTAACCATCCTTTTTAGCTGTGTTAAACCAAAATTTACAGTGTTCATTTTGCTGTGGCGCACATTGTTATTCTTTAGGTGAACAATGAATCCTTGAAAGGGATCCTTGGTGGTTAGCACTGTCACCCCAAAGCAAAAAGATCGCTGGTTCATGTCCCGGTTGGGTCATTTGGCATTTCCGTGTAGAGTTTGCATGTTCTTCCCGTGTTGGTGTGGGTTTTCTCCGGGTGCTCCGGTTTCCCCCACAGTCCAAACACATGCGCTATAGGTGAATTGGATTAACTACATTGACCATAGGGGCGTCATGGTGGCGCAGTGGATAGCACAATCGCCTCACAGCAAGAAGGTCACTGGTCCAAGCCTTGTGGTATAGGTGAATTGGGTAGGCTAAATTGTCCATAGTGTATTAGTGTGAATGAGTATGTATGGATGTTTTCCATTGATGACTTCCAGCTGGAAGGGCATCCGCTGCGTAAAACATTCTGGATAAGTTGGCAGTTCATTTCGCTGTGGCAGATTAATAAAGGGACTGAGCCGAAATGAAAATGAATGAATGAATGAATTTGACCGTAGCGTATGGGTGAGTTATACCATTATACATATGTTATAACATTAATCCATTATACCATAAGTAAAACAACATAATTGTAGCCTAAAAGCAATGCACAGTACCGTACATCAACATACTGAAATAAAAATCTCAGCAACCAAGGATTTACCTTCCACTTGCTTTTGGCAAAGTTCTTCTTAATTTGGGCACTGACAGATTCATGGATGTTCTTATCCAGGGCCGTGTCTCCAGCAATCCTGAAATACAAAACACATCCATGTTTGCTTTGTTGAGTCTCCAACATGTCATCTGGTCGTATATGCGCCAGTAAAAGCAAAATATCTCTTTGAATAGGCAATCTAATGTTTCAAAGGAAAAGTTCCTTCATGTCAAACACAACGCTCTGTCATCATCTATTCTCATATGTTGTTTTAAGTCAGTAATAGGACTGACTTTATTTAGACAACTTAAATTGTGGTTACTGATATCATTGTGTCAGGAATTAGGCAAGATTTTAGTTGTAATTCATTAAAAAAATAAAAAAAAGTAACATTACACTTTCACTTACATTCCCTAAAAAGTAACTTTACACAACACTGCTGGTTACAACACATGTGTAAAGCACGACTATTATTGTTAACTCAAAAAAAAAAAAGCTAAAATTATTTTACTGTTTTATTACCAAATATTTTAGTAGTTAATTTAAATTATTCCTAGTTTTCATTTAGTGCAGCGTGATGATACATTAATAAAAGAAATACAAATATTGACAAACCACACAACAAATGTACAACAATGTGCCACAAAATTAAAGGTGCAGCATGCAAGTTTGACACCCCAGTGGTTGAACTAGGTATTGCATGCCTGGTCCAAAACACATGCAAGCGCAGCTTGCCAGATGGAGGATACCAACAGGAGTCAGGAGCCTAACTATTAAGCCTAAAGGCTGATTTAAGTAATTTTCGAAATAAAACCAACGGCACACGATAAAAGGAATATTTTACATATGAAAAGGAAATTTATATTTTAGAAACGGCGTCTATTTCTTGCAGCTGAATAACAGTAAACTGACAATGATCACCTCAGGTACACCTCATGTGCTTTATTCAGTGTTAAATGCTAATCATGTGAGTTTGAATGCCATTTTATAAGACACGTATTGCCATATACTGAAAGCAGCAGCAGATAGTTCATCTCAGATCTTGAAAATAAAATAAAACGTTTGAAATTTAAACTCTAGAACTGTGACTCGGTGTGAACCAACACATATCAGTGATTCAGCATCTACATTTAATAATTTTAAAGCGGTTTAATATGTATAAATTAGATTATAAGCCGTACTATTTCGTTGAAGTGCAGTGAGTGTACTAATCTGTTATCTATTCTCTATTTTAAATTTCTGTCATGTTTTGTTTGGTGCAAACAGCCAAATTGCTGCTATCACTGCAAATCTTGTCATGTAGAATGTTGTTATGACACAAGGTTACAGTGTAACCTGCTAACATTCGTTTAGATTCATAATGTTTATATTATTTGCTAATTAATAACGACCCCATGTGGAACTCTGAATCTGCATCTCATTTCAGAGGTTGCTACTGTCCACCAGAGGTTGCATTACGGTCACAGACACATGCTTTGAGAGCCTTCCTGACTAAATAAATAAAAAAAGACGTTTTTTCAACCCAGGGTGCTGAAATATAATTGGCTAAACTGGCAGTGGGTGGGTTTTAAGAACCAAAACAAAGACAGACATTCCAGCACGGAAAACACATTTTCAAAGCAGAATATCTGACTTCGGCATTGTTTTTCAGATAAACAAGAATGTTCACTTGGCATATTTCTTAAATATCTGCAATCATATCATGGTATTTTAAGCTTTAGAAGAATCAAAAATGTACATACAGCACCTTTAAAAAAAAAAAAAAGAGAGTAAAGGATATTAAAAATGTCCCTTTTTCTCTTTCATAAAAGAAAGTTTTATGGCTTTGGAGCCGCATGAGGGTGAATAAATGATGTTGTTGGAAAGAATTCCACAAGCTCTAGATCATCTGGCAAAAGCCCCTCATTGTGTTCTTGGATTTTACTAAAAGGTTGAAAGTTGATGGTTCATGACACAACGCCTGATTGCTTTTTCAAGCATCAAATCTACAACATCTGGTAACTGTAATGCTGTTACGGCAATAAATATCTGTATGTGAGCTGTCACTATGTTTTTTTTATTATTATTGATGTATGTGAGAGTGTAAAACACAATCAATGAAAGTATATACGAGATTTATACTATAATTGTTAAGTCTGACGTCTTACCATGGGTGCTGAAGAGCTTGTTCACACGTGTAACGCTGATTGGGATCTTTTTCCATTAAATGGACAATAAAATCTTTGGCTGAGGACAAAAAGAGCACATTGTTAAAAGTTAATGCTGACGTTACGCTTTCCATAATGTCATTCAGAAACAAGGAAACTCAGAGGAAGAGAGATAGAAAGAAAAAGAAAACAACTTGGCTCCTGTGACATAATTGTAGGATTTACATGGACATAGCAAATGCAGTGCTCAACATATATGAGTACAACCATCTCAAATCTCTCATTTAAATGATTATTTCCTATAGGAACATATAGCGATATAATGTATATTGCATATACATTAGATTAGTGAGTAGTGAAGCCAAATCTGGCGCTAATCTGACAAAATAACTCATGATAACGGTACAAAATTAGCACAACCAACTTTGTTTAAAAAATAGTAAATAAAACGAGCAAAAATCAAGACAAACAAAAAATATCTATATATTTTTTTAAACTTTGTAGTTTGTAATATTTTTTTTCCAATATTTTGCATGAATTTAAATGTATAATCTTTCTATTTCTAAAGATGATGATTTTTTGGGTGGACTACTTGATTTTTGAGATATCTGGACTTGAAACCAGACTAATATAAATAATAAATTATAAATATTAATTAATAATTAATAAATAAATTTAATATAAAATAATAATAACAAACAAATCTAAATAATAGCAATAGTAAAAGTAATAATAGCGTTTTTGGTCGTGTACTAACAATAAACCTGTTGATAATTATCATTATATCATACCTGAGTCAGATATGTCGTCCCAATAAGGCGAATCAAACTCATACTCGGCCCTCAGAATCTGCTCAAAGAGCTTGGCATCATTTTCATCGTAAAATGGAGGATAGCCACATAAACTGTGAAAAGACAGACAGACGATGTGATGGACAAAATTCAGAAAAGAAAATAGGGGAAAAGGGAAAATGTAATAGCAGTTCTCACAGGATGTAAGCGATGACCCCGATTGACCAGCAGTCCACTGCTTTACTGTACGGCTTCTGTGCCAAAACCTCCGGAGCTGAAGAACAGAACAAACCGGATCAGTCATCAATTTACATATAACTTTGGCCCTCTCTAGAAAGTATTGACCTTATTCTACAATGCGGAAGTGGGACTGTTTTAAAACTTCTGATTCAGTCGCCTATGGGAGAAATGACTAGGGGGAATCAATGTCAGAAAACGGTCAAACTACTCGCTCTACAAACAAGTGTGTTTATGACTAGACATTCAAAGTAGAATACAATAAGAAAAGATCAGTTTGAACATCAAGCAGCGTAACGAGCTGTTTTTAACATCTAAAAATCAACAGGAGCTAATGAGAACGGAAGTGTCGAGCCAAAAAGATGGCTTCCAATGGCTGCGTGAAGAATAAGGTCAATAGTTTACCTAAATATGAATAAACGTTGTAATTAGCGGAGTTACTTTTTTCAGTAATGAGTAATTAAGCAAATTACTGTTTCTCCTGATATAATACCGTTAAAGTTACTGACAATAAAATGCAGCATTATATATTTGATATACTGTATAATTTGCTGTAATTAAGCTCACTGAAGCGGCTTTCATTTAAGTAGACCTGCTCTGGTGTGTGTTACAACTCTGGTGAGTGGACCACATAACTGATGATGATTGGTGCGTGTGTAGGGGTGGGACAACCACATAACCGATGATGATTGGTGTGTGAGTAGGGCTGGGACAACCACATAACCGATGATGATTGGTGCGTGTGTAGGGGTGGGACAACCACATAACTGATGATGAATTTACATTTTTGGGGGAACTATCGCTTTTAGGGCTGCACGATATTGGTAATATGTAACACTGTGATATTTTATTATCCTGCGATTTATATATTGCGATATAAACACAAGTTCACCAGATGATGTGGACTTTTAAATATGTCACTGCATGCTACCAGTCGTCTCTGTATAGCAGGAAAAATACTACCCAAGTTTCACTTTTCTTTTCTTTATAAATAGCCCACACCTCCATAACTCACACACAAGATATTCTTTAGAACTGGGTGCCCACAGAACCAGCTGAAACCAGCCATTTCTACAGATAAAGTTATACACATGAACAAGTTCAAGAGATAAAGAGAAAAAGATGAGGGCGCATAGGTAAACCGCATCTTAAAACACAGTTAATCTGAAGTAGACGTGTCCATATATTCAATATACAGTACAACATACTGTGATAATGAACATACTGTACATGATACTTCAAAATACACAGAATATTTATTGAATATTTGAGGATTTAATTTGTTTGGTTTTTATTAAGAATATTGAGACTTTTGCATTCGTAATGAAGCTCATCAAATTCTCATACATTTAATCGACCATTTCTTTTTAAACATTTTCACAAGGCTTTATCTGTTAATAATAAAACTAAACTGACGTTATATTTTGCATATACAGTGGTGGGAAAAAGTTCTCCCTCCTTACTGATTTCTTTTTTTTTTCATGTTTGTCAAACTTTAATATTCCAGATCCTCAAACTAATTTAAATATTAGTCGAAGATAACAGAACCACATCCTGCAGTTTTTAAATGAGGGTGAAAAATACAAAAATAAACAGCTCTGTGTGAAAAACGAAAATGGAAGACTTTGGAGTGGCCTAGCCAAAGTCCTGACCTGAATCCAATCGAGATGCTGTGGCAGTTTATGTTTGAAAACCCTACAATATTGCTGAATTACAACAATTCTGCACAGATGACTGGGCCAAAATTCCCTCAAAGTGCTGTAACAGACTCTTTGCGAGTTATTGAAAATAATTGATTGCAGTTGTTGCTGCTAACACTGGTCTAACCATTTATTAATAAGCAAACACTTTCACGCATTTTGTATTTTGTTTACCCTTAATAATAAAAAAATTATTCCAACACTGCATGATATGTTTGCTTGTGTTATCTTTGACTAATATTTAAATTTATTTGATGATCTGAAACATTCAAGTGTGAAAAAACATGCAAAATAATATGAAAAGTGGGGCAAATACTTTTGCAAGCCACTGTATTTTATCGCATTGATTAAAAGACTATATTTTGATTACATTACAGATTACAGAAATTGAAAACATCAACCTTTCAGAGGAAGTGTGTCAGAAACTGAAAAACACTTGCTGTGCATATAGCCCATAGGTTTTTCATGACAGAACTTTGACTATATTCAGAAAGCAGAAATCAGGTCAGATCCTCACGCCTTACCTACATATCCAGGAGTGCCACACGCTGTGCTCATCACACTGCCAGAACCCTCAATCTTTGACAGGCCAAAATCACTGATCATGATCTTGGATTCTTCATCCATACTGTAATACAGCAGGTTCTCTGGCTGCAGCAGAAACACAGACACAACGTTTTTGAGTGTGTATGTGGCATATAAACATACAAAATACGTAATATGGAGATTTACAGAAACAAACATACAGACGTTCGTTCTGCATTAGCGATTAACTCAAGCAAAAATCACAATGAACATCCTACACTGCAGTAGGTTAGGAACAAACAAACTGTATAGAGACTGATGTAACACACATTTACCTTAGGAACTATAAAGGCAAGTAGCTAGCTGGAAAATGTGTTAGTGTTCAATAGTAACTAACTAGTAGCTAACTCTAATAGTAACTCACTTCAAAAATATGCATATTTACACATCTGTTCAGTCAGTATTTAATTAAATGCAAGTTCATTCATTCATTTTCTTTTCATTTTTGACCCAGTCGAGGCTTGAACCAGTGACCTTCTTGCTGTGAGGCGATCGTGCAACTCATTGCGCCATTGTGACGCCCTTAAACAAACCAACTACACATAAAAACTAATGTTCTCTGGTTTTTTAATCTGTATGAAACGAATGTGAGGCATAGTCTGTCCCACAAAATGCACACACAACTACTCTCAGGCTCAAAAACTTGTAAACGAATAGGTCGCTGTAGTTTTGGGAGGATATTTGCCATCAGGACCAAGTTGGGGATTACGTCAGAAGATTTGACGAGGTGTTATTCAGAAGATAATAATGTGCAACATGTATGCTATCGATTCTTACAGTAATTATGTCATTTGACAGGATGATGCTTGAATGTATCCTTCAGAAAGGAGATTGGTGTTGTGAATTCACCCACTATAGAGACATACAGCAGAGTCAGTGGTAGATTCCAGAAGAAATGTCAGGTAATGCCAGAAACAACCATTAAGGAGGTTGGTGTCGTGATCTCATTCCCTTCAAGTGTGCATTAGCTTGGGCAACCCCCCATTAAGGAGGTTGGTGTCGTGATCTTATTCCCTTTAAGTGTGCATTAGCCTGTTATGATTAGCCTGAAAAGCATTACGGCTATTGCTATCGTGGCTTCTATGGCAGTACGCAATGAATTAGACTAAAAGCTGACATTTGATTGGCTAAGACTTGCTTCACGTGACCAAGTTAGCATTGGTTTTTCAATAGTAAGAAATTCAGGCAATTCCATCTCCCCCATTGTAAGATAATCTCTGATAATACTGGCCGAGGGATGTTTAAAAAATGGCCACCGAGTGAAATGACTTGCCTTAAAGGGACCTGATGATATGGATGGCTAATTGATAGTCGTTCACCCTCATATCCTATTTGAGTAGCAGAGCTCGACGTGAACAAGCCGATCACTAGGTCGCAGCACTGACCCAGATGACGATTCTTCAAATGAACTGCAGTAAAACTCTTCACCTTGACTTCATTCTAAAGTTTCAAAGTGGAACTGGAGCCATCGATTGATCCATTTACCTAGAACTACTTTCCTGGTCTTCGGGGACACAAACCCAACTATTAATATCAAAAGCACAAAATCAAGGACTTCTAAATGAAATGATTAAAGCTCTGTGGATACAGAGAGGTGCTTGCAAACTTTCAGAACTGTTTCTTTGGTTGCAAATAACTTCAATAACTTCCTTGTTATAATGGTTTAACAAGGTTAACTAGGCATGTTTTTTATAAGGGGGCTAATAATATTGATTGATTTTAATATATATAAAATTAAACACTGTTTTTATTCCAGCCAAACTTAAATAAATACAACTTTATTCAGAAGAAAAACAGATGTATAATAGGAAATATTAGAAATGTCCTTGCTCTGTTAAACATTTGAAGAAGAATGGACTAATAAAAGCCTTCAACTATACACTACCTGACAAAAGTCTTGTTGTCTATCTAAGTTTTAGGAATAACAATTAATAACTTGACTTCTAGTTGATCATTTGGTATCAGAAGTGGCTTATATGAAAGGCAAAGGCCTCTAGATTACGCTTATTTTACCACAATAAAAAGAAAGCGTTCTAGCAGAACTCCCAGACTTCATCAAGACTCTTTGGATTTATCTTCAACGTCTCCTCCTTCATCTTAACCCAGACATACTCAATAATGTTCATGTCTGGTGACTGGGCTGGCCAATCCTGGAGCACCTTGACCTTCTTTACTATCAGGAACTTTGATGTGGAGGCTGAAGTATGAGGAGCGCTATCCTGCTGGAGAACTTGCCCTCTCATGTGGTTTGTAATGTAATGGGCAGCAGAAATGTCTTGATACCTCACGCTGTTGACGTTGCCATGTAACCCCAAACCATGATTACTCCTTCACCAAACTTGACTGATTTCTGTGAGAATCTTGGCTCCATGCGGGTTCCATTAGGTCTTCTGTACTATTTATGATGATTGGGATGCAGTAACAGATGATTCATCAGAAAAATCTACCTTCTGCCACTTTTCCAAATGATCAACTAGAAGTCAAGTTATTATTAGTTGATCTTACAACCGGGATCGACGATAAGACTTTTGTCAGGTAGTGTACGTGTTACTTTTTAAAAATGGGTCTCACCTTCAGGTCTCTGTGCACAATGCCCATGTCATGCAGGTATTTGACGGCGTCCAGGATCTGCTGGATGAGCTTACTGGCATCTTTCTCAGTGTAAAATCCTTTTTCCACAATCCTGTCGAAGAGTTCGCCGCCAGACACTCTGCCCATGGAAAAACAAAAACAGAGAGAGATGCTGGAAAAAGCTGTTCATGCTTTCTGTGTCTTTCACACACACCAACGCACAGGCTTCAATCCCGCTTGTTTTCTTACTGTCGACAGACTGACACACAGCAGGATCACAGCGCAAGCACATGGCGATGCAGTACCACCGCACAACCGCCAGGCGGAGCTCTAACACTAGTTATTATTGAAAAGACTCGATCTCTCTTTCACAGTTTAGGATCGGGTTGTGGTTTGGTAAACCTCACAATAACTCGCTTCAGTTTTGCAGTAGGGAGATGATTTCATTCCACGGAAGCTTAAACATTTATGTTGTCACACATTAAAAAGAAAATACCATGGTGATTATATCAGATCCTGGTAAGATCCTGGTATCATGTTTGAAGTACTGTGGAATTCCATGTAAATTTTTATAGCAGGCCTACATGAATATGATAATTACTGTCATATACAGGTATTTCAGAGTAGCAATGTTATGAGATTCAATCACTATGAAGTTAGATAGAGCAAATAACAGTACATTAATAACAAACTTGAACCGAACAGCCTCATCTTAGAATATATCCCAAAAATATAAATACTGTAATCTGCACCAACCTACTCTATCAATTTCATTAACTGGATTGCTTTATGAATCAATCTCGAATATGGAAGATATCTGACACTTACGATAAGTGGACTTGGCAACATACCAAAAGCTCATTCTGAGAAACAGACTTCTAACCCAAAACAAAACAAAACACAATGTCTTGTCAACAGTGGTTTAGTTGAAATTGCTGAACATAATGAGTCTGTCACTGCAGTATTACTTTTGACAGAAAAAGCAGACGCCAAACGTTCTAATTTTTAAATGGTGGACATTTGTAGGCTACTGTATTTGATTTATTTTCGTTAAGGATGATTTAGGTTTTTTGGAAATGCTTGAATTGAGTAGAATTTAAAACAAATATTAAAAGGAAGCGCTCTTCTACCATTGTCTTTTCGTACAGTTTTTTTTTTGTTTGTTTGTTTGTTTGTTTTGTTTTTATATTTGTAAAGGGCGATTTGGCTTTTCATTCATTCATTCATTCGTTCGTTCGTTCGTTCGTTTTCTTTTCGGCTTAGTCCCGTTATTAATCAGGGATCACAGTGGAATGAACCGCCAACTTATCCAACATGTTTTACACAGCCTATGCACTGCCAGCTGCAACCCAGCACTGGGAAACGGTCTTCACTTCGAGCAATCATAATCGCGCACTCCCCGCACGCGTTGCCCCCCGGTCTTCACTTCGCTCTATCATAAGCGCGTGCATTTCCCGCACGCGCCGCCCCCCCTGGTCTTCACTCCCCATATGCGCGCCGCCCCGCATATTGTGCTAAGCCACTGAACATACTAAGGTGTAATCACATGGAATCACACTTCATAAAAACAAAAATACTTTGATTGACATTTTCCCTCTGTACGTGCCTTAAGAGGGGGAAAGCCACGCCCATTATTGACGATCTCTCCCTCATTAGCATAGACAGCCCTGAGTGAGAAGCACTCATTAGAGTTTTGAATCCTCCACTATCCTGACACAGGCATTTATAGCTCCGCCCTCTTTGGAAAAGAGCACAATCTCATTTGAATTTAAAGCGGCAGTCAGCAAAACAGCACATTTTGGACCAAAGCTTAGAAGCGGCAATTTCAAAGAGTCATAAAACATTATTCGTGTGGTATTTTGAGCTGAAACTTTACATACACACTCTAGGGACATCAGAGACTTATTTAACATCTTGTAAAAAGGGGCATAATAGGACCCCTTTAAACTCCATACTGTGCTTACAGTCAAACTTTACAGTCAAGCAGTGACTCTGTTTTGTCTGCTCATATGTGTGTAGGATGAAGGGAACGCTGAGGGTGGGGGTTTCATAGTCTGCGGTATTTCAAGCATCAAGACTGTGGGTGCTAAAACACGCGCGCACACACACACCGATTTAATCTCTGGCTGAGTTGAAAGCCTTGGCAAGCCTGGTGTCCTGCTGTCTGCATGCAGAGCTGCCATCACCCGGAAAATACCACAATGAACATCTCTGTCGCTTCCTCTTCTGTCATTCTGTCGCTCTTGATCTCTCTGTTAACACAGCTGCTGTGGAAGAAAGCCTGGGCTGGCTTTCTCTGCCCATCGTGTGCCACGCGTGGTTAGGGCTGAACGACTTCAGAAAATGATCTAACTGCTACATTTTGACCAATATTGCAATAGTGATTTAAAGGGTACATATAATTAAAATATGGACATGCAGTTAAAGTCAGAATTATTAGCCGTCCTGTATATTTTTCCCCAATTTTTGTTTAATGGAGAGATTTTTTTGCAACACATTTCTAAACATAATAGTTTTAATAACTCATTACTCATAGCTGATTTATCTTTGCCGTGATGACAGCACATAATATTTGACTAGATATTTTTCAAGCTACTATTATTCACCTTAAAATGACATTTAAAAACTTAACTAGGGTAATAAGCCAAAGTAATTTGGCAAGTCATTGTATAACAGTGGTTTGTTTGGTAGACAATGGAAACAAACATTGCTTAAGGTGGCTAATAATATTGGCCTTAAAAAACAAATAAGATTTTCTCTAGAAGAAAAAATATATATATTTTTTTAAAAATTTATTTTATATATATATATATATATATATATATATATATTACAGGAGGGCTAAACATTTAGACTTCAACTGTATGTATAGCTGGATAGTAAGAATTCAATGACAAACCACGAGCCTCAAACACCATACTTCCTTCACTCTCATGTAAATCACGTGAGTGTGAAAATCCTTGTGAAAACTGACCAATTGGATCAAAGCAAAAACAAAATGTTTGAAAATACAAAAAAAAAAATTGTTAATGGTAGTAGTTTTGGTCCCAATTTACATCAAAGGGGTCCTAATATGCAACCCAGGCTCATTCTGAAAACGTAGTCCCACATACGTTTCTGGAGGCCACGAAATATGTCCCGGGAGGTACGTATTTTTGCACTTTTTGTTTTCGTGAATCTATGAAAGGCCGCTGTGTTCACTTTTTGAGATCTCAAATGTCTCTCGTGAGTGATGTTCGGGACAAACCCATTGCGGCGGGAAAATCGTCCACAGGAGGCGAGCAGTCAGCTGGTAAACGTGAAAAGGAGCTCAAAATACCACGCAAATAATGTTTTATAACTATTTAGAACAGCCCCTTTCATGGTACGTTCACACCAGATGCAGATGAAGCGTAAAGCATGAGTGATTTACATGTTAAGTCAATGCAAAGACGCGAATAGACATCCTGCGAATGACACGATTTACGTGAATGAAGTGCCGCGAGTTTGCCGTTTTGCGTGTTTGACATTCGAAATGCACGAATCGCTTGAGTTGGAAAATATGAACTTTTGCAGACATTCTAACGATCTAGTGGACGGCCAACGAATCTATGCTGTTTTTCAGCCTTCCTAACGCACATAAAGCAAAGCTAATCTCTCATGTTAGCCATTTAGCAGTGAAACTAAAGCAGCGATGCCAAAACCTTTTTGTATGAAGGGCCAAAAACCAAATATCATTGATAGCTGCAGGTCGAAGATAAATATACTCAGCTATTTTATATCAAAGTTGCCATGGGTTATTTCCTAATTTATTTCATATTCAGTTATTCTATTTACGTGCGAACGTCGCAATTTGTTCGCACAAGTGGCGTCTGGTGTGAACGCCCCTAAAGGCATTGATCCTAATTATTCCATTTTGGTGACTGTCGCTTTAAATTAAAACGAGTGTGTGCTGTTTTCAAGAAGGCGGAGCTACAAATTTCAAAACAAGATGTCCTATGCTAATGAGGCAGAGATCGTAACTAATGGTGACATGTGACCTCTGATGACATGTACAAAGGGAGAATGTTAATCAAAGTCTTTCTGCAGACTGTTTTTATCAAGTCTGATTATAAAAAAATTTATGAATAAATGTTTTTTATTTTAATTTCTATTTTAATTTCATTTATTTAAACAAACTATATTACATTAATTTATATTTAAAAACACAGCATTTGTACAGCAATTTATCAACAGAAAAAAAGTGATACCAAAAAAACCAAGATACATACAACCGTGAATCATGTGTACTGTTACTCACCTAGTCTATAATAAGCTAAACCTCTCTCTGCTGACATTTCAGATGGCAGGTGTAAAAACGCAGGTGTGAGCACATTTTCCCAGATCTGCTCGGTGGGCTTATGCGCTTGTGTGTGTGTGTGTGTGTGCGTTTGTTTAGCCTTTTCCTTGATTTCTCAGTGGAAAAGAGCATGGCGAGGCTCTTCGGCACATGAGTAATTAAAGAGGTTGACACTATGAGGGGGCGACCCACCGAGCCAAGCCATACTCTGTAGCTCTGTGGGACTTGTTAGATAGAAAGACACACGATAGCTCCTATCATTGTGTATCGTGTGCCTCCTGTGGCTTCGTTTGGTCAGAAGATGTATATGCCATTATTTATTTATTTTTAATGTACCAACCAGTGTTATGGGAAGTTTAAAAATAATATATTATAATCTTGAGTTACTTTTTTTTTTTAAATATAACGAATTGAGCTACTAAGTTACTTTTTAAGTAAATTAATGCATTACTTTTGAAGTAGTTTTTTTCTGGACTGGACATTCTTGTTTGTTATATTATAAAAAGACTTCCAAGTTCAGTGGGCCAACCATGGGAAGTTACATTTAGAAGTAATATATTGTAATATTGCAATACTTTTTGAAAAAAGTAACTAAAAATGTGTTTTTAAGTAAAGTAATATATTGTGTTACTTTTAATCTGCATTATAATAAAAAAACACTTCAATGTTTAGATGTAATAACCACTGTTATGGGAAGTTACTTTTAAAAATAATATATTGTAATCTTGCGATACTTTAAAATAAAGTAACTAAATGTTTTACTTAGCCACTTTTAGCAGAGTATTGCATTGGATTACTTTTGGATTACTTTTCATCTAGGCTGGACTTGCTTGTTTGTAATATTATATAAACACTTCCATGTACAGATGTACGAACCATGGGAAGTTACTTTTAAAAGAAATATATCGCAATCTTGCGTTTCTTCTTAAAGTAACTAAATGTGTTACTTTGTTACTTTTAGCATAGAGTATTGCGTTAGGTTGCTTTTGGATTACTTTTTATCTTGGCTGGACTTGCTTGTTTTAATATTTTTAAAACACTTCCCTGTTCAGAAGTAATAATCAGTGTTATGGAAAGTTGCTTTTAAAAATAATATATCATTATCTTGCATCACTTCTTTAAATAAAAAGTAACTAAATGTTTTACTTGGTTACTTTTAGCGTAGACCAGGCATGTCCAAAGTCCGGCCTGCGGGCCAATCACGGCCCACAGTCAGATTTCATACGGCCCGCAGATTCCATCTCATAATGTGTTACTTATGGCCCGCTAGCTCTGTTAGAATAAATAAACCAAGGGAGAGTAACCGCGTTAGAGATAACAAGTAAACCAAGGCCTGCCCCAAGACTGACAAAAATCGAAAAAGTTTTGCGCGAGCAGAGAAGAGCCAGCGAGCGAGCGGAGAGAACTTATCGCGCGCGGTGCAGGCATGACACCGTACATCGTGCGCACTAATGATGATGATGATGATTTGCGCGCGCGAGGCCCGTTTCCTCGCGGTGGATCAGTTCAGCGCGCACGCGAGCTGTAGTTTCCTCGCGCTTAGGCCTGTAATCTGCTCGCGATTCACTCCTCGCGGTCTTCTCGCGCGTAAACATCACCGCTGCGCTCGATTAATTTTGGCATTGATTTGCCGCCCTACACTTGTCCCTAACAGAGCCCTGCACCGCGCACTTCCCAGCTTTGAAAGAGGTCATGGACAGTTTCCCACAGGACAATATTGGTGTGAAAATGAAGAGTTATGTAACAGTAAAGCCTAAAGCAAACTAATGCAATGCACTAAAGCAAACACAATTCATTAAACTCTTAAATAACTGTAGATATAGTTCATAGTTTATTATGTTTTCATAGGTGTTTATTTCTTGTGGTGGCAAGTAATTTTCCCAGTTGTGGGAATTATAAGGTATAATCTTCCTCTAGTTGTTATGCAAACTTTGGCTTCCTGAAAGATCTTGTAGAAGACGAGCAAAATTAACTTGTTTTAAACTTTAATGATAACAGACCACTTTGCATTACTTATAAATCCTGTTTAAAATGTTCATGAGGCAAAGATAGATATCAAACTCACAGAAATGTAAGGTATTCTATACAGTTTGTTAAATTTTATCTGACTCTCCAGATATGAAAGAAAGGCATAATTGTGTGTTTAGAGTTGTTCATGCCTGAGTGGCTTATATTTGGTTATATTGCCATTTGAAAAATAAAGGTAATTGTGACAATGAAAATAGTTTTATAACAGTGTGTATTTTCATGTAACATTTGTGGTGAAAAAAATGTCAGAAGGAACTATTGGCCCCCGGGCATCTTCACTTTATCAAATTTGGCCCTCTTTGCAAAAAGTTTGGACACCCCTGGCGTAGACTATTGCATTAAGTTACTTTAGGATTACTTTTTATCTAGGCTGGACTTGCTTGTTTGTAATATTATATAAACACTTCCATGTACAGATGTACGAACCATGGGAAGTTACTTTTAAAAGAAATATATCACAAACTTGCGTTACTTCTTAAAGTAACTGAATGTGTTACTTTTAAGTAGAGTATTGCGTTAGGTTACCTTTGGATTACTTTTTATCTTGACTGGACTTGCTTGTTTTAATATTTTTAAAACACTTCCCTGTTCAGAAGTAATAATCAGTGTTATGGAAAGTTGCTTTTAAAAATAATATATCATAATCTTGCATCACTTCTTTAAAAAAAGTAACTAAATGTGTTACTTTTAGCGTAGAGTATTGCATTAGGTTACTTTAGGATTACTTTTTGTCTGGACTGGGCTGTTTGTAGTATTAGAAAAAAACACTTCAATGTTTAGATGTAGTAACCAGTGTTATGGGAAGTTACTTCTAAAAGTAATATATTGTAATCCTAGCGATACTTCTTTAAAAAAAATTAACTAAATATTTTACTTAGCTACTTTTAGTGTAGAGTATTGCATTAGGTTACTTTTGGATTACTTTTTATCTGGGCTGAGCTTGCTTGTTTTAATATTATAAAAACACTTGCATGTTGAGATGTACGAACCATGTGAAGTTTCTTTAAAAAAAAATATCGTAATCTTGTGATGCTATAAAAAAAAAGTAACAAAATATTTTACTTAGTTACTTTTAGCGTAGAGTATTGCAAAAGGTTACTTTTGGATTACTTTTTATCTGAGCTGGAGCAGCTTTGTAATATTACAAATGTTTGTAATATTATAATATTACGTTCATGTTAAGATTTACCAATCATGGGAAGTTACCTTCAAAAGTAAAATACTGCATTCTTGCGTCACTTCTTTTAAAAAAGAAAATAGTTTTGTTACTTACTTTTAGAGTAATGTAATGCATTAAGTTACTTTCTGATTACTCCTTATCTGGGCCGGACTTGCTTGTACATAAACACAGATGTACGAACCATGGTCAATTACTTTTAAAAGAAATATATATCCCTATTTTGAGTTACTTCTTTAAAAAGTAATTAAATGTGTTAGTTACTTTTTAAGTAAAGTATTCCATTAGATTACTTTTGCATTACTTTTATCTCCGAAACAGATCTCTGATGTCCCCTAGTTAAAAAAATAAGTCCTGTACAAATAGATTTAAAAGAGATCTATCACTTTTATAAGATGTTTGAACACATTTGTATGGCCTCTAATGACAAAAATGTATTAATATTTTTTTTATATAATCACACTTGATCAAAACAGTCTGCAGAAACACTTTGATTGACATTCTCCCTTTGAAAGTGTCATCAGAGGGGGAAAGCCCCGCCAATTACTGATTATCTCATTAGCATAAACAGCAGCCATTCGCAATTAGTTTTGAATCTGCCACTATGCTGACACATAGGCATTTATAGCTCCACCCCCATTTGAAAAGAAGGCAGTCTGATTTGAATTTAAAGCGACAGTCACCAAAAAGGCACAATTTGGATCAAAGCAAGTTTCAAAGGGTTATAAGGATATAATTAAAGGTTATTTTTTTAGCTGAACCTTCACATACACACTCTAGGGACATCAGAGACTTATTTTACTCATTAAAGGTCCCCTTTAATGTACACTACGCATTCAATACAAGAAAACAAAGTAAGCAAATAAATGTAGACCAGTGCTTTGCAATGACACTGAATATCGCTAAAACATTTCAATCATGTACTTATAATGACAATATGTTAAGTTCAACTCAACACATTAACTTTCTTACCATTTTTTTAGAAAGCCTTGTTCTACACAAAGGCTCTAAAATAGGTCTTTTACCCTGCACTGACCTGCATTGAGACTCATTCACCATAAACGCTGCACAATATCTAAAACTCTGCGAGCCTTTAAGTCACGGAAATGAATGAGTTTGAGATAAGGAGCTAAAAATGGCAAGCGGCGCACGGCAGCTGCACTAGATAATGGCTGAATTGTTTGGAGGTCGACTCGCGGGTGAAAGCAGGAAAATGTGGGGCGATGGTGAAGTTAAAGAAGGAGATCAAACTCACAGTTGCATGACCAGGTAGAGGTGTGATTTACTCTCAAAGATGTCCTCCAGGGAAACTATGTTGGCATGTTTAATCCTGAGAGAAAGAGAGAGAGAAAACACATATAAATACAGGTATAAGGCAAAATATCTACGCATTTACCTAAAGATTATAGGCAACGCTTTACACAACAATGTTCCATTCATTAGTCTTTTTAATAAACAATGTAAAATATCCTTTAGCAGTCGTATTACTGATGCGGTGTTAAAATTAACACCAATTATTTGAATACATTTATAAATAATATTTTTAGATACGAGATTAGCTTGAGCTAGTTTTAGGCTTGTTTTGATTGAACAATGGGTTTGTTTTGACTGGCCATTGGGC